>ML685813.1:10342434-10404869 GCA_007922175.1 Pelusios castaneus
AGAAAGAAAGAAAGAAAGAAAGAAAGAAAGAAAGAAAGAAAGAAAGAGTAGTCCATTCTCAGCAAGTGAGTTTTGTCTAATGAAACTGCTAAAGGGGAGACTTCAGAGTTTATTCTTTTATCTGAAAAGCTGTCAGAGAAAATCCTATCTTTATTTGAAAACAGATGAGCAAGCACACTAACATTCTGCAACTTCTTGCTATAAAGGATATTATGATTTTATATTATTTTCCCTTGTGACAAACTCTTTTCCACCAGCTGATCTCTCCCCCTTCTCCAGGTAAATATGTGTAATATACATCTGCACCTAAAATGTAGAAAATGAGGCATAATTCTTGCTTTTGTAAGATCTGCTCCCAGCAGGAAATAATATCTTTATGCTCCATATGTAGGGGATTGCATTGTAGCAATGCTTTTGGGAAAGGAAGTGTTTTGGGGACTAATACAATTTTATTAATGCTACATTTCTTTTATATAATATTCGTCTCTAGGTGTACAGATTTGCTGCCAATTTGTTTCTTATTGCCTTTTCTGACATTTTGCTTTAGTATATGTATACACACTTGCACATATGATCACTTCTATTCAAACCACAGCTTTCTCATTTAAACCAAAATATAAAAAATCCGAGCTTTACTTTCACCTGGATAGGCATGTAACAGAAGGCATAAAAGAGGTGTATATTTCTCTTAGTTTTATTTTTCCACATAGAAGAAAGAATAATTTACCTATAATGGATTAAAAATGTTGCTTTGAACCAATGTTATGCTGAAAATGAGACTGTTCAATAGAGTAACAAGAAAAACAAGAATGAAGCTTCCCAACAAATAGAGGGAAAAAATAAGAAAGACACGCCATTTTTTTCTTGCACACTCACCACATCAAATTACTCTGTGTGCTGGTGTTAAGAAAATTAGAATAGACTTTATATTATGTAGTATTTGACAATAGCTTATTTTTTCTAGCATTGATGCCTCAGCAAGGCCTGACTCAGTGGAAAGGAAAAGGATTAAAATTAGATGTAAAGGTGAAATCTTTGGCTATGTATACACTTACAAAAGCAAGTTCGAATTAGTTAATTTGAACTAACTAATTCGAACTAATTTTAGTTAGTTCGAATTAACTTAATTCAAACTAGCATGGCCCCACTAGAATGCTAGTTCGAACTAGCCATGGCCATGCAGGGCACTTGCTTAGTTCGAATTAATCATTTGCAGGAAGATCAATCTGCCGATTAGTTTGAACTAAGCAGTTAGTTCGAACTAACGTGGCCATATTGGATTAGTTCGAACTAACTATTTCGAATTAACCATTAATTCGAACTAAGCAATCTAATGTATTAGTTCGAATTAAAGAAGCCCTTAATTCAAACTAATGAAAGCCTAGTGTGGCCAAGGCTTAAGTTAGTTTGAATTAAGCCTCCTTAATTCGAACTAACTTGCCAGTATAGACATAGCCTTTAAGTTTGCACCACCTGTGCCTTCATGGGGGAGTTATGGCACAACACTTTGGTGCACACTATATTCACACCATTGTCTGAACTGTGGGGCTCTATAGACATATTCTTAATTTTGCTTGTTCTAACTTTTCTTGACCTCCCCCTCAAACTGCTTCCCTCTGAGGGAGGATTGTGGCAAAGTTTCAGTGACATTAAGGACACAATGATTGTAGAGGCTCCCAAGTTCAATGGGCACATGGAGAAACCTGATGAGCCATTAAGGAGACAATGGTTATAGACAGCCTGTCTGGGGCATTTCCACAGAATCACACAAGTTAAAGTATAGTTATAACACCGAATTCCTAACTTCTAATACAAATACAATTCCTATACATAAACTATAGAATAATTCCCAGCAAGTTACTACCTTTCTATTGATACCAAACATGTCATAGTTCCTATGGATTATAGCATTTATGAGATATTAATAGAAAATAATATCATAAATGCTTCCCTAAATCCAGACAGCGTCACACTTAAATTACCAAGTGTAGGCATAGCCCAGGATAGTGAAAATAGTGAACTTCCTACACAGCCACAGATTTGTTACAATATTTAATTTGTGCACTAATCTCTGCACTTAATTAATTACTGATATACCAACTGGTTAATGATATTTTGTTACTGTTGATTTTGAATTTGATGCAATTCAGTAATAAATACCTGTACCTATTTCAGAAGTTTAACAAGGCAACAGTTCAATGCTCAAATAACTGATTTTTTTTTTAAACCAAAACCAAAACAGAACCTAACATTTTGCCAACAAAATAGGCACACCAATCCAATTTCAGTATCTGAACGAAGAAACATGCTGAAGTATAGATGAAAGGAAATGTCATTCTCTAAGAAACTGTTTGGGTCAAGATAACAGTGAAAGAAAACAAAGTTCCAAACAAGATGTTCCAATTATTTTATCTCATCTTTCATTGTGAGAAGTCGAAGATCAGTGCTGAAACCTTGAACTCTGAGCTTCATGAAGAATTAAAGCAGCCAACTCTGTAAATTTACTGTTATCCTAGTAGAAAACCTTACTAGTAGAAAACTTTACTTTGAAGTAAATAGAAAGTTAGTTCTATTGAACTGCAGTTGTTTCAAGCCACAGTAGACAAGTAATGTCATTTACCAAGATTCTTCAATTATATCCATCATACAAGTGTCTTCTAAGCAGTTCCATTTGACTTTGTCAGTGTGGAACACATTTAATAGTTCAAGGCATGTTAAGGAAAGACTAGTAGTGTTTTGGGAAGTTTTACTGCTTTCAAGTTTCTTCAATTTTTATATTATTAATCCAAAATGTAAAATTGCTTTATATTACTGATCCATTTATGCTGAGTGTCTCATTAAAGCCTTGAGAGCTTTGAGACACTATAAATTTATATTGGTATAATAGGTAAAAATATATGTGAATTTTATAATTGAGTAATTGCTTTGGGATGGTGGGATGGCCATTGCAATCCTTTTATACTATATGTAGTCAAGAAGTGTGGATAATGAAAAGTTTGCTGAAAGTGACCTCTGCATTTCATTAGAAGTATCAACTTCTCAGAGATATTTGCTTTTCTTCTCTCTGTTGTGTTACTGTCATATCCTAGTATTTCAACTCTTTCTTTTATCCTATTTTCTTTAAGCTAACTGCCCAAGATTTGCTTTGAATGTCTTTCTTGTTGTCATTAGAAATATTGGAAAACATTGATTTTGAGGAGATCCTCATCTCTCTCTATTAATTGCACCAAGATCTAGTCCAAACCTAGTCCTCCCTCCTCCCTTCACAGAACAATTGCTCAAATCAAGAGTTGCTAATTCATCCTTAGCACTGATTCCACACTCAGAGGTGTTGGAAATAATGGGACAGATTTGCAATTTGTATAAATTATGGGAGCTCCATCAATGTCAATGGAGCTATGCTGATTTACTCTGGTTGAAGATCTGGCTCCATTTGTCTGAATCACCTCTCACTTACACTTGTGTAAGCAACTGACTTTAATGAAATCACTCCTCATTATTCAGATAGGTGTCCTCATTATTCACACACAGATGTAATAAAAAGTAGAATAAAATCAATTCTGTATATTTACAAATAATTTACTGTGAATAGCAATAATATTCAAACTAAAATATAATTTTTAAAATATGTTTTCTACTATTTACTCCCCCCCATTTTACTTTACTTGCTCTGATAAATCAGACTGGTTACTTTCACTTGTTTAATCAAGTCCTCTTTTCAGCCCTCAGGCACTAGCATAATGCCATTCCAACTGACTCTCTAAAACTGGAAGAAGTGTTTAAGTGAAAAAACAGTACTTTTATCCCATGGTGAATTATTAAATGTTTGAAATTTAGTGAATACATTTTATTAGGTTTTGTAATACTGCTCTGCCTCTTGTTTTTCTTTTTTAAAAATAATCCTACATTTTGGCTCTAACCTATGTGACGAATATCATCTAAAAAGAGGAAGTAGGAAAATGCACAAGAACAATTAAAAAGGGATGTATATATTTGGAAATAAATCATTTTCTCATCAGAATTTAAGATTTATTTAAATGCCAGAAAATGATTCTTTAAAGCTGTGGTTGCTAACCTGTGGGACAGGGGGCATGTGACTTCTCCAGAGAGGGCATGGCAGTTAGAGTTGCTAGAAACTCCTGACGCCATTCAGCTGCATGACATATTTAACAAAAGTTATGGAATTAGTTAGTAGGAGAACTACGCCCGTGATGACATAAAGAAAATTAATGTATGCTGAAAATCTAATCTTTTTGGCAGACAGCAACAAGGAATTGGTAAACGTGGAATCAGAATGGGGGTCTCTGTTTGAAAACTATGAAAACCTGAAGTTATGCAAATGACAATGGTGGGAGAAAGCTGTTGACTGAAATTTCGGGAAAGAAGCTGAATCACAAGAAAGAAATTGTTCTACTTGGGAAGTCCGCTCAGTGCCATAAGAGAGAGATCCAGTGAACTGAAAAGAGCCCACTGTTCATGGATGACAGTGAAAAAGGTGACAACAGTACTGTGGAACCCTCAATTAAATAACAAACAGAAAGGAGGAATGTATATTGTATGTTTGTCCCTGCCCACTCTATGGTTTGGAAACAGTGAATTTACAGAGATGGAAGAAACAATAATAAAAGTGGTAGAAAATAATATACTAAAGAGAATGGTAGACAATCAGAGGGTACACAGAGTGTGTGTGGAAGAAATTAGGGAGAAGATGAAATTGGATCTTTCAGTGAGATAGGCTGAAGAACAACACATTTGAAGAGGGCTGTGCATGAGATAAGAATGAGAGATGAATGATGAGCAAAGAAAACGGGAGGAAGAGGATAGTAAGAAAGGACATGGAAGAATGGGGGTATTATGAAAAGACTCCATTAAGAGAAGTTTGAAGAGAAAAAGACTTGAACTCCAAGACTTACGAACTTATGTTGTGGACTGGAAAGAGTAGTGCAGAATTGTGGGCACCTCTGGCTCTATGTAAAGGGGTAAAGAAGAATAAAAGGCATGTCATGACACAAGGAATTCGTTTTACTCCACTGTCTGTTCTTTTCCCAAACTATGTTTCTGACTGGCCATCATAAGTTTGAGGGAGGAAGAGTTGTTGTGTTGGTAGGGGTTGCCAACATAGTTGGGAGGTGAACTTCTAGATTAGGGAAATCCTCCAACATCTTCATCCATTGCAAGAGTTCTTCCTTGATAGAGGCATGAAGCTATGGGAAAGGGAGTAGTCAGTGACTCTTTTAAGCTACTTTAAGTCCCATTTCCCCAATATATTTCCCTTTCATTTTCTAGGATGGTTTCTTCAGTCTTATATAACCTTCATACTTAATGGCTTCCTGATTGATGTTGGAGGGGTGTTTCAGGAAAAGCAGAAGACTCAGGTAGTGGAAATCATATGTCCTGATTACATTTATATCCCCTTTAATGTACAGTGCAGCATTCAGGTGTCTTAATGAAATAGGAATCAGGCTTTTCAGGTGATAATGAATCAACCATGTCCTTTAATAGGCTGTTTCATAATTAATTGTTAAAATGTCATACCAGTTAGAATATTTTACCTCTAGAGTCTATTCTCTGGATCTTGATAAATCTTTGTCTGTCAGATTACAGATCCCTCTGATATTGGATATCTCACCATGAAAGTGTTTATAGGTCACAATCGAATCACCACTTAACCTTGATTAAACTATAAAGAGACTGAGCGCCTTAAGTCAATCTTTGTAAAGTGTTTTCCAGACCTTGCATCATTCTTGTTGTATCTGTTCTTTGAACATTTCAGTTTTTCAACACTGTTTCCTTATATGGACACAAGAATGGAACATAATATTCTGACAATTGTCTCATCAATGTCATTTACAAACACATAATATCAGGTCCCAACTCGGTTTTATATTTCCCTTTCTATAAATATATTTCCATGTTTAGACCCCATGGATTGGATAGTCCATTTAGTGTTGGATATACGATGAGACCCAATATTCATTTGGTTATTTGCCATGACCCCTTTTCAAAATAACATCTTTACGAAGTCTCCCATCCTATAAATACAGCCTGTATTCTTTGTTGCAAGGTTTTGTTGGGCTGGGCCAGACTTCTCACAGAAATGAATATATCAACACTTACCTTAATCCAATATTCATAACAAAATACAAAACAACTTAAAAATTCTGAAGGACATTTTTGAGGGAGTGGTCCTAGGGGGATTCTTTCTTTCTTTCTTTCTTTCTTTCTTTCTTTCTTTCTTTCTTTCTTTCTTTCTTTCCCCCACTCTATATCTAATTAGAACTTTTTATTGTTTTTTATTTTCAACTCCTATATTTTCTCTTTTATTTGTTTAGCCTTTTACTGTGTTTTGCTTTTTGCAATTTTAGTTTAGTTTGACTTGTATTTCATTGGAAATCTAAACTTTCTCAGTACTCACAGTTTCTCCTTGTTTTATTCCACCCAATTAATGGTATTACTTTGTTGAAGCAACAGCCACTGAAAGGTGATTCAAATCAGTCAAATGGAAATAATGCACAGCAGCTGACTTCTTCATCTGAGAATCAGGGCTAAAAGAATAAGTACTAATATGTCTACACTGGCAAAGTTAAATCGACTTTGTTAAGTCAACTTAACAAGGTCAACTTAAAGTCGATCTAAAGTCAACCTAACAGAGTGGCAATACTTTAAGTCGACTTAAGTCGACCTTGTTAAGTCAACTTAAAGGCTTTAAGTCAACTTTATAAGGTCGATTTAGCACTAATCCATCCACACTGGCTTGAAGTTGACTTAAGAAGTTGACTTAAGGCTTAAGTTGACCTCAGAGGAGGTGTTATTAAGTCGACTTAAGCTCTTATTAAGTTGACTTAAGGAAGAGTTTAAGTGGACTTAATAAAAGCCCAGAGTGGACGCGGCTTTGTTTAGGTCGATTTAAGATTCCTTAAGTCGACCTAACTTGCCAGTGTAGACATACCCTAAACAGTTCTGACATGTAAATATCAGCTTTAATGGCTCAAGAAAAAACAGCTTTACATAAATGAAAATTTCATGCTAAATCAAATGTTTTGATTTTCAAGTGAAATCTAGGGGACAGAGAGGGAGCATAGACTTAAGATGTTAACTTCACCACAGAGACTTCATTGTAAACACTCAGTTCTTTCTACAAAGCAATATCTTACACATTAGATTGAAAAAGTCTCCCAAGCCAAGGCCTCTTACCTAGCACCTTCCACATGGTATTATGTGTACTCATTTACCTATTCAAGTTACCATTCTGTGATACATTTGACAACCACTTTGCATTGATTTTGCATAGACTCAGGCCAAGGCATCATTAACCCTATATCAAGTCAAATTCTCCCTTCCATAACTTTTCCTCTGCCCTGCTCCAAAAGCAATATAAATAGTTTTACTAGGGCTCTCTATGTCTGCATCTGTAGAATGCAAAACATAATGGAGTATCATGTAGAGCTGGTCAAAAAAAATTTCAGTTAAAGTTTCTTCATCACCTATTTTAAATTTTTGATAATCTTTCATAATGAAAAATTTGATTTGAACATTTTTTTTAAAAGTGTTCTGAAATTCTGTGAAAAATCCAGCTTCCACTTTTTAAAATCTTATCTGCTGAAAATATAAATGTATGTCTTTATTTTCTTGCTTTCTTTTACATTTTCCCTTTTTTCCTATTGGTAGGGTAAGTGGAGTAGGGAAAGAGAAGGTAGAGGGTTAAAAAATAAGAGAAAGTAAGATTTTTTTCCCTCACCATAATTAAATTAAGGCGGGAAAAAGGTTTATTTCCAAATTTGTGTTGAAAAATCATGACACTCTTCTGAAACATTTAAAATGTTCTCATTTTAAAAATATCAAGAAAAATGCAAGCATTTTTACCTTATTAACTTTTAAAGAAATAAATCCAGCTGCTAATTTTTATAATAGTTCAGTCACTTTTTCCTCTCCTTCTGATTTGTAAAAGACCCCCCCAAAGAAGAAGGATAATGGCCTAAAATCATAAAAAAATATATCTGCAGGCACTTGTCCTAAGCTCTCAGTATCCAAAAACTAGAGTAAATCACACAATACAATATAAAGCACTGCTTATAAATATCACTCAACCTTTCTCTGCCCCTGCCAACACATATAACCCTAATGTCTCTACTTTAAGAATATGAAAGATTCTCTAGCTGTTACAACTTGAAATCTGTAAACTCTCTGGGACAGCCAGGCGAGTCATTCATGATCAGTTACAGAAAGCAATTGCAGTGCATTGCATAATGCCCTATTAGGCAAAACTGTAAGCAACTGAGTAATTTGTAACTCACTTTAGGTGCCATTTTGTAATGAATTGCAACTTTATAAATACCCATTTTTTTTCTAGCTAAAGAAATTTGCATATGAATCATTTCCACAGTTTGCTTATCCCTATACTTATTATTGTTAAAGTATTACATTTCAATCTGCTCACATTTAACTGTGTGGTAAATTCTGGATGGCAAATAAAGTTAAATTAAATGAGTATATATAGAACTTTCATATAACAATGGAAGCTGATTTTATTTGGCTTTATTACTTTTAATCCTTTTCTATTTTTAAAACTGTTTTGATTGCATTTTGTTTGGTTTCAGTCTAATAATAATTGGTACATAACGTTCCTCAAGAGAGATGCTATAAAAATGTACTATTTATAAACATGAGAGATTCAAGAAAAAATAATAAGCTTCAGAATATCTGAACAGTTTTTCAATTAATTTTATTGCAGATTGACCCCTGTTCACCTATATTATTGCATTCTTTCATTAGAAAAATGGAGCAACACAAACATGGAAGAAATGCAAAGCACATATAACCACAAGATCAGTAGCTACAAATAAGGATTACACTATATGAATAATAGAAGAAAGAGTAGGTGAAATGGTGGTTTAAAGATTACTTTTGCATTCCCCAGTTCTGTGTCAGTGTGTGTTGGTTTGCTCCACAAGCATAAATTCGGTGACACTGGGAGACCAGCACATGCCAAAGCCCCAGACCAATTCAACTGTGTATTAGTATAGATCAAAGTGAGTGTTAAATGTATTCAAGTATATTTTGTGTTTAAACTTCTCAAAAACAAGTGGGATAATACTTGCATTATTTTCACTTATCTGTGCCCCATTATAATGTAATAGGAATTTTAACTTGTGTACACTCCTGTAGTTAAATAACTTATCAAACAAAAAAGAAGCCTTGTGGAATCCAAATGAAGAAACTTAAAAGAAAAGGGCTAATTTCAAAGCAAATGGTCAATGGGCGTGATGATCGGAGGTCAACAGACTTAATATGTATTCTTCTCTTTCTGTCAAAGGAAAAGCTCATGTGGGCAGTGATGCTGCAACCTTGGGTTGGTTGGTTTGTTTGTTTTGGTGAGAATCTAGATAAATGGATTCAAGGAAAGATCCTAGATCTCTGGACTGTTTGAACTCTTACAGTGAAGCATACTGGATGCAATCATGATTCCCTGAAAAGACTTTTGGGAAACTGGAGTTGATTACATCACCGCCACTCTTTGGAATTATTAACTGTGAATCATTTGTGCATATATTTTACCTGCTTTAAAGTCTCAATAACTCTAATTTCTTTTTCTTAGCTAATAAAGTATAAAATTGGCTATCGGCCTTGTGTTTGGTGTAAGATGTAGAGCATCAACTGATCTGGGGTAAGTGAATGATGTCTTGGGAATGGGAGCAACCTGATGATGCATAGTTTTACATTTAAGTGACCTTTTATCACAAAGTCCAGTTTGTCTGTGTGACAAGATAGACTAGGGAGTGTAAGGAGCTGTCTTTGACTCCAAGCTAAAACTGGTATAATGATCCAGGAGTTCACATTTTTCACTGGCTTGGTGAAATCTAATTATAGAACACATCCTTAGTTTGCCATATTTTCTGATAGTCTGCCCTGAGATAGACACTCACAGTAATGAACTACACCAGATAGTCAAAGTCATGGATAGGAATCATCAGATGGTCTCCCTTGCAATGGATTGAGCTTCCAAGAGCAGGAAACAGTGGCCCCTTATTCAAAATCTATCTGTGATACAGCATGAAATGACCTCATTGCATTTCAGGACACTGAACCCAGGCCTGCCAAATCCTTAAACACCATCCCTTTATATCATACCACAACAATATGCTGAACCACTATCCAGCCTTAGTGCAAATTGCTTACCACCCCACAGTGGCTATCCCACAGGCCCATAGTGGCTGGACAGATAGATTCTTATTGGGTACCTTGAATATAGAAAGACCCCAACAGGAAGAGGAAAATGTCTGAATAACAGGCCACTGCCAGCTGGTTGCTACCTAGACTGCCTCCCTTGCTGATGTAACCTCTATTTCCTGCTATTGCCCAATGTCTAGAGACCAGACCAAACAAAGGTGGGACTGATCATCAGTCTTGCAACAAGCAAGGTGATGGACTGAATGTACCCTCTAGCAGAGAAGGATCATCATGTACTAGCTAGCTGGGACACCTCCCTGAGAACCTTTGCAACATTGTCAATGAATCTCACAAGGCTCACACATGGAGGCAGCTTTAAAGCAACTTTGCCAGGCCTCAGGATCAGCTGCAATATATACATCCCATTTTTTATTCCTTTTGGTGGATACACTTGGAATTAGATAGCTCAGTTACACCAATTGCATCTTGGGTTCAGCAGGGAATTAAAAGATGAGTTTGCAGTTATGGAGCCTCCTGCAGGTCTATACATATTTATTGAGCATGCATCTGAATCCATACCAGACTCAGTGAGTGGAGACTGAAGAAAAGAGGATTCCGTCACTCATTGAGGCCGTGCCTACAACCTTGACCTTTTACTGTAGGGTCAGCCATGGTGTCCATGGTGTCTGTGCTATCACGTGGCACACAACTCCAGGAAAATGATTGTGCCCAGCCTTGATAAGGATTCAAATATGAGCAACACCAGTACACGACAGTGAGTGATACAAGTATCTTCCCTTCATCCTGTGGTGCACTGATATGTGACATAGACATCCAAAGAGGTATTCTGAGAATGGTCTATCATAAATGTTCTGTAAAGTCACTGTTAGTATTTAGTGAATCCCCATGTTATAAATATAACAGGAGTTTTCCACAGAAAAGAAAAAGCTGAATGTATGTAAATAGTTAATAGATATGCTACCAGTAAATGGGTCTTAAATATATGCTGCATTGTTATTGGATCTGTAGGACAAATAAAACAGTCTATTGTTGTGCACAAAGACTCTTCAGCAACCCACGCAAGCGGGCCTGGCCCAACATCTTGAAGTTATCCCTGCACCTACAACTCCAGCTTCAGAGGTTGGGACAGATGATTCTCTCTGAGAATCCCCTGATTGATTCTCAGGCAGTCAATAAATTCATGGACACTATCATGATTCAAGTATTTGGCCTACCCAGATAGCCTAAGACATCCATGATTTAGTCGAGACAGTTGATAAGTAGCTACTTATGTCTGGTCAATCAATAAACTAAAGTTTTGAAGGAGATGTCTGGGAAGCACAATGATCTCTTCAAATTCAGTCTGGTGCCCCCTGTTTCACTTCGATACTTGGAATCCCCTGGTTAGTGTGAAACAGAGATGGATTCTCAGGCAACAAAGCAGGCTTCTCTGGTGCTAGAGGTAGCCATCACTCTCCCTGGGAACTACCAAGAATTTTCAGAGTCATTCAAGAAAGAAAATGCAGACACACTTCCCACTCACCAAGAATATAACTGCCCGATCAACTTACAACCTAGAGTCCAGATTCCATTCAGACACATATATGCCATGCCAGAGCTGAAGAAGATGCTCACTCCTGGGTTCCAGCTTCTGGCCTGGCTAGGGAGAGAGGTCACAGGAGGAAGAGGAGTAGCTGGGTGGTGGGGCTCTGGGAGAGAGGAGGAGGCACTCAAGCAGGACCCTGTTGGCCCATGCAATAATTTGCCACTGTTTAGGTACACCTAGAACAGTAGTGCCCTAAGCACATGCCTAATCAGTGCCCCTAAGCACATGCCTAGTATGCCTTAGTGAAAATCCAGCCCTGCTTCTTTCCTAGTGAATACAGTAAATGAACATCTGATAATTATTAGGCAGGTGTAGAATTGAGATTACTGCTATGAATCATACACAATGCTAATCTGTTAAAACATCTCTCCCTTCCCCCTCTCTTTACTTCTAAACCTGCCCACTTGTTTATTCCATTCACCTGTTATATCTTGTCTTTTTTCATTGTAACACCTTCTGAAAGGACTGCAATTTATATGTAGATACAGTGCTAAGCACAATGAGGGTCTTAATCTGTTTGAGATCACTAAATACTAATGGAATATAAATGTTAATTTACACCATAATAATACTAAAGTGGAGGTATGCAATATTTCTAATATAATGCAGAATTTAATAATTTACCTTTTACTGAATTTCATAGAAGAAAAATAATAGTCTCAGTACCAGAAATTTTATATATAATAATAATAAAATGATGCAGTGAAACCAAAAAATAACTAAAAAAACCCAACAACAAAAAAAGTGTCTATTGTGTCTATTGCTTTTCAAATATTGCCAGCAAAATCATGTAGTGTGGGAGTTAAGTAAGCTGAACAAATAACATACAATTATTCTGTCTTTCCAATATTCCTGGGTTATCAAATTGCCAAGCTCAGAATCTTGAAATTCTAGAGGAACATGTTGGATAATAACCTTTTTAAATGACAGCTTTTAATGGTTATTTGAAAAAAAATCATATATGTATAAAACTGGAGTGTTTCTGCTGAAATCAATTACCCCATATATTTAAAGAGATAATGTTAACTTTCTATTATGCTCTGAGCTGAGATACAGCATTTATTACCTCTGAAAAAATTAACTTCAAAGATAGACCACAGACTGTTCAGAAGAAACCTCATATATCCAACAACTATTAATCAAATATAATGCTCAGTCAAAATCCTACACCGCCAATAGAATGATAATTTTATATTGAAAAGTATATAGTAAGAGCAGAAAAGTGTCTCTGAAACAGAGAAAAATCAAGTGATTTTATCTTATTTATAAGAGGCTTTGGCTTCTGTGTTTTAGATTATTTCAAAATCTAAAATCTATCATTAGATTTGACTATTTGAGCTCAGTAGAAATAATTTTATTTTAAAATGTTTTGTATATGGACACTGACACTGGTGGGGCAATAATACTTACTATTTAAACCTTGTGAATTTTGCCTGAGATAAATGCATACAGTTACCTCAGTATCACCTTAGTGTTCTATCTAGACCATACCTAGAATATTGCACAAACTGAGGTAAAAAAGGCATTTAACTAGATAAAAGACAAGTTTTAAAGGTTGTCAACATAGAGCAAGATTATATTTCTACCTTTTCTGGAAAGTGATTAAATGGATTCTATTTCCTATTTGTTACAATCTCAGTCACAAAAATAGATTCAGGCTGTGCAATTTTCTTGTACCTTTCTGTGAAGAGAATGACAGATCAGAAGAGTAGTCTTTCATACAAAGCAGCAAGTTGTATTACTTTAGGGACACAATCATTGCACCTGGTCCATAACCTGGTTGGCAGCGGGTTGCCAGGAAGTAAGGACATTTTCTTCCTGATGACCCTTGTCCAAGTTAATGACATCCAATGAAGGCTGAATCACAATTCCAAGCCTTTGTTCACTCAGATCCTGGCAAGAAGGGACCGCGGGGCTCCCTTCTCTCTGGGACCACTCAGATCCCGGCAAGAAGAGACCGTGGGGCTTCCTTCTCGCCAGGACCACTCACGTTCCAGCAAGAAGGAAGCCCCATGGTCCCGGCAGAATGAAGCCACGTGCAGCTGGAGCGTGGTCCCTGGGAGAAGGAAGCCCCACGGTCCCTCCTAGCCAGGTCCCTCTGGTCCTGACCAGGAGGGAGAGTGGGATACCCGCACTCCAACTCAGCAGCTGGAGCGCAGGTCTCCCACGCTCCCTTCTGGCTGTGACCACTCAGTCTGGCTAGGAGGGAGCGCAAGGCTCCCTTCGGCCAGGACTGCTCCGGTGCCAGCTAGGAGGGAGCCCCGCGTTCCCTCCTAGCCGGGACCGCGCTCCAGCTCCCGGGAAGCCTCCGGAGGCTTCCCGGGAGCTGGAGCGTGCTGCACCGGCAATTGCCAGTGCTCCAGCTGTTTGGGGAGGCCCAGGGGCTTCCCCAACCAGCTGGGGTGCCAGCAATTGCTTGCACGGCACTCCAGCTGTTTAGGGAGGCCCCTTCTCCCCAAGATCCCCGCTCCAGCAGCCTGCAGCTGGAGCACTGGTCTCCCGCTCTTCCTCCTGGCCAGGATCACTTGTGTCCCGAGGAAGTTCTCCGCGGGACCCGAGCGGTCCTGGCTAGAAGGGTTCTCCTCTGCCCAGGATCTGAGAAGTCCTGAGCAGAAGGGAGCCGAGTGGTCCGGGGCAGAAGGGAGCTCCACGCTCCCTTCTCCCCTGGACTGCTCAGGGGCTTGCTGCCCCGGTGAGAGCCCGCCTCATGTGGCTCTCCCTGAACCGAACAAGTCAACTTAGAGAGTCCAGTATCGGCTCTTTAAGTCGAGTTAGTAAGGCCCACTTTAAGTCGACTTAGGAGTCCTGTGTGGACTCTCTAAGTCGACTTAATAAGTTCAACAAAGTCAACTTAGTAAAGTCAACTTATTTAAGTCAACCTAAATTCCCCAGTGTAGATATAGCCTGTGAGTGTACACTGTCCAGGGCACAAGTTGGAATTTGAGCCAAGGCCTTGATTTTTCCTTTTCATTGGCCTGCAGATCAGAGAAAAGCAAGTAAGCAGCATAAACTACCCTCCCTGAAGGACTGTACCAGCTTGAACAATGAGCTCACAGATGTTCTGTTTAGAACTGCTTCAGTGCAAATGACCAATCTTTCAGAATTGATTGAATCAAAAAATTGAGGGGGAGAAATGGATTTGGCTCATTTTTAATTTTTGAGTTTTTTACTTTTTTTTTTAAAAAAAAAAAGAAAAGAATAATTAGAAATACAATTCAAAATGTGAAGTCATTTTGATTCAAAGTCAGACTGTTTCATTAAAAAAGTTATATATAATTGTTCTGGTAGGGAAGATAAACAACAACAAAATTCCCCAATTTTGTTGTTGTTTATCTTCCCTACCAGAACAATTTGGTAAATTCCATATGAATTCCAGGTGACCCAATTTCTATTTTTTTTAAGTGAAAAAAAAAATTGATCTGTAAAATTTAACACTGCTTGAATTCTTCTTTCTTGGGGCAGGACTTCAGTTTCAATGAGTTCTCCTAAGATGACTGTCTGTGCTTAAATGGCTTTAGGAAGTGCTTGCTTACTTTACTGTATTTTATTTAATTATTTCAAACATTGTTCACTGCTGGCCATATCTACCTCTTTCTCATATGAATCATCAGTGGGTAAAGTTGTAAAACAGAAGGTCCGAAAAAGTTAGCTAAACAAATTAGAGAATCTTGAAAAAGTCAAATAGGACAATTTACTCTTATGTCAAATAGGGCAAATGAGCTATTTAAATTCTAAGATCTCCATGTTTGATAAGGGCCCCAGTCCTGTAAGCTCATATGGGGAGATAAAACCTTGCAACTGCACAAAGGCAAATTAATGGAGCTCCATTCAGGTGCAGGGATCTACCCCCGTATTTGCAAGACTAAGGCCAAAGAGGTTAAAATGAACAAATATCACATAGTAAGCATACGTCCATTCCTCTCATCATTTATTTTGTACAAAAGAGGACACTAAGAATCTTGGACCTATTCAAAATTTTTGTCATCCAGCTGTGGCTCTTGTGTGTGAAGCAAATATTTGAAGATGAATGCTCTGCATATTTAATATCTTTCATGTTTAAATTCTGAAATAGAAAGGAATACAGACAAAGAATGTGTCATCTCCACTGGAAAATATTTGAGAGAGTTGAAATATAGAACTCTTTGAAATTTGAATGGATTTCATCAGAAATCTTACAGTACACACTTACTATATAACAGGTATTGAAAACACTCATCTGCAATTTCATGAGCTCTTCTTACAGAGGCAAAACTCCTCTTGAAACTCCTGAGCAAAGACTCTTGGTGGGTTATGCTCTATTTTTAGATAGTAAGCCAGTGCGTTTTAAGCTGGAGTGGGACAAACACTGTATAATGTTCAGATGGTTCATGATGAGTTCTAAAAAGATGTAACTTACTGTGTACAATTATATAGTAATAGGCTTAATTTAGGAAAACATTCCTCTTCAAGAAAGCAATTAAGCACATGCATAACTTTAATCATTTTCTTAAATTCCTTTGAAGTCAATAGGATTAACTGAGTGCTTTAAGTTAGGCAGGTGCTTAAGTGCTTTGCTGAACTAAAGCCCCCATCTTGTTTATTTAAAACAGTAGTTCCCAACTTGTGGCCCAGGGGCAAAAAGTAGCCCATGAGGGCTTTCAGAATTGCCCACACCTCCCTTCCTGCTGGCTTTAGACAGGAGCCGCTGCCTAAGGACCCAAGTAGCGTGCATTTCCTTGGGGCTAAAAATTGGTGCATGCTTCTTGCTGCAAACAAGGGGATGGGAGATCAGTGCTTCCCTTCACCTGTCTGTAGCTGGGAACATGGCAAAGCACTCCACCTAGGCCTATGGGGGCTGGGATCTCTGCTGGAGCCAGAGAGAGGGGAGACCAAAGTGCTCTGCTTGGGTCCTTAAGTGCTAGGGTCCCTGCTGGAGTCAGAGGGAGGAGAGCACTGATCACCTAATGCCTAGGGACCCCAGGAGAGTGCACAGGGTTATGGGATGTGTACAGTTTCCCTGCTGCAGCCAAGGAGACAGGAGCAGGGGTTAAAGTAAGGGGGAACGCACCAGAACGCAGTTCCAGGGCCCATAAATTTGAGATGCCAGAGTTCTGGGGCCCCTAAAAATAGAAAAATCTGGCGGAATGCATGTTCCGCCCTGCCCTAGCTGCTGGCAGGTCCTAAGTCCCACCGTTGTTAATCACAATACTTATTGTGTTATGCAGTGTTTGCTAGTTTGTGACAATAATTGCTATAGACATAAACACCATATAAAATTATAAATATTTTGTATGGAGCGTTAACTGATGCATGTGTTACTGAGAAGTGGTTGCAAATGCCTACCTGGGCTGGGGACCGCACATGCATGAAGGTGGCCCAGACAACACAGGAAGGGGGCCCGGAGATTAGGAGGGTTCCGGGGCCCATCAAATTATACTTTAACCACTGGCAGGAGATCAGTGAGGAGGCAGCCTCCGCACTGAACTCCTTCCATCTGGCTGCAGTGGGGTGTGTGTGTGTGTGTTGGGAGGGTGCTGCTGGCAGAGGGTAGTGGCCCTTCAGGATTGTAAACTTGACATCTCTGGCCCTCAAGCCAAAAGGCTGGGATTCACTCATTTAAACTAACTATACAAAAGAAGTTTTCATCCAGAACTGATATTAGGTACAGCTGAATAATAATTTCACACATGGCATCCTGTAGTTTAACAGGAATGAAATGTGTCCTTTCTCCTGGCTTTTTTTGCTTGAATCAAAGGAAGTTGGGAGAGGAGAGTGAAGAAAGTGTAGCTCCCTACTTTATTGAGGTCCTGATTCTGTACTCACTCATATCAAGAAGGAGTAATCCAGTGAAGTCCTGGGACTTGTAGGGTTGCCAACAATCCCATTTTGTAAGGAATATTCCTTACTGAAATAAAAAAAAACTGCCTGCTCTTTACTGAAGAGTTAAATTAATTCCTGCATAATAAAGGATGTGCTATATTGACTTCTTTCACTCTGATGTCCTACAAATAAGTCTTTCATATTTTGACTGACGTCAATTTCTGTCACAAAATAAAAAAAAAATGTTTGTAGTTAATTTTTTTTGTTTGATTTTTTCTGCTTCTAACTCTGTGGGAGTGAAAGTACTAAAAGAAAAGAAAAGATTTTTGAGATTTCAATCAATTTTTGTGCTTCTGCTGGGATGTAAGTAACCGGTGTTCAGTATATTATATTCCTGTTGAATGGGGAATTACAAAGCCTCTAACGGGGCAGGTAAGTAGATTTATTTCTATATAATGAACAAGGCAAAATTTAGTCTTTAGTAGCAAAATATCATACATTATAGCATTATCATTTCATGCTAATTGATTATGAATTTACTGTTTATATTATAGCAAAAGTGAGAGGCCCCCAACAAAACCAGCCCCACTGTGCTAAGTGTTGTATAAAAACATCTCTGAAAGCTCTCTGCCCTGAAGAGCTCATATTAGCAATGGACAAGCCAGACAAAGGATTCTATTTCATAGCTGGGGAACTGATGCACAGAGGTATTAAGTCATTTGTCCTAGGTCACAGAGGAACTCGATAGCAGATTCAGGTCTCTGGCATCCCTGTGATGAGCGTGAAATACAAGACCAACCTTCCTCGTTCTGTTCACTGCTTCAAAAATATCTTAATCTACATCTCAGTTTTAGCAACAGGGATGTCTTTATCAACAATGAATAATTTTAAAGTAGTTTGTTTTTAATAAGTTTATGGATGCTAAAGTAGATGCTATAGTAAAGGTTTCTTCTGTCTCTTGAAAGAACTTTCAATTAAAAGTACAGTTTAATATGTATTTTTAACAGAAGAGAATGTACTTATTAATTTGATTCTAGTATTACAAATTTTTAAAGCATCTACTGTACTTTTATGCCAAGGTAAAACAAAGATGCCAAAGATTCAAATATTTAAATAATGTTCTCTCAGAATTAGAGATGAGCTGAAAATAAAAAAACAAATAGTCAGAATCTTCAATACACTTGCCAAGACCATTTGAAAACAATCTGCCTTTATAAAAATAAGAGGTTTGCGACTACCATTTCCAGGAATAAAAATCAATTATTTTTTAACAGGACAGAGAGATTTGAGCTGGATGTTTACTGTTCAATCTCTGGTAGCTAATGAGTCACATCGGTTTGGTTCAGTCACACTGCATGGATTGACACAATGCTACATGACACATTCCATTGCACAAAGTTTTCCAGAAAATGTTTACAAATATATTTTATGGAAAATAGAGCTTTTTATTACAAATAACTGAAGCTGGGTGAGAAATGTGGAGGCCTCCTCTGCAGAGTGAAGTCACTTAGTGCTTTTTCTCTGCTGAGAACCTAAAAGCCTCTCCGCTGAATACAATGTAGTTGGGAAGCTGGATTTGGAGGGGGCAAGCTATTCAATGGCCTCTCAGCATGGCCTGCCCCCTCTGAAAGAGGCAGAAATATCACTCAAATAAATAATAGACATCAGTTAAATAATAGACATCAATGTTGCTAAAAGCTAAAATCACCATTCATTACCATATTGTGTATGGTCTCCCCTTTTAATTCCCACCCATAGAAGAAAGATTAAGACGCAGGCATAGCCTATGCACATCAATTCCCACACCCAATTTTGTTAGCTTTAAATGAAAAAGTGTGTAGTGTAGCTTGGATTCCTAGAAGCTGTAGGCCCTGGGGATGTGGTGTTCCCAAGAGCTGAGCTCTATGGATCCTTGTTACAGGAAACTAAGGTAATAGTGGGCCTGTCAGGATCCAAAGACAATGTGGAAATATTGCACGTCTATGCAAATCCTAGGTTTTAGATTGGGGGTGAGTCAAGAGCACTTTCATTTACATCAGAACATGACTCCAAACCCTTGTGCTGAAAGTGGAGGTACACGTATTGTAGTTATGAAGTTTTCTACATACAAATGGCCTGAGGCACTTTGCTTGCACTGTACTAAACTGGGCCCTTACTTTATTTTTCCAGGGTGTCATACATAGTATTTCAGCATTTCTCAGACTCCACAAGCATTTACTTAGTCCACTTCCTTCCCCCATTTTTGGATTCTATCTATATTTTCTGAGCGGAATTGCTTTTTGTTGTTGTTTGCTTTGTAAGTCACTTTGACAGCATGTTGAGTAAGAAGTTGAAGCATACAAAGTCATGAGAGCAGATGGCTCTGTATATTGAGCATATCACAAGAGATCCTTCATACATACTTCAACACAGCCAATCTTTTTTAACAAATGTATATACTTATTTCCTTTAAAATAATAAAAGACATCATTAATGAACATGTAATTTTTAATTTTTTTTTTACAAACAAGAATATTAGGTAAAAACTAATGGGTGAAGACTTCCAAGTATAATTAAAAGAAAATGAAAGGACAGGAGCAGATGCATTATTAGCTCTGGTAGGTATAGTAAGTGTTCCAATATTAGTAAAGTCCCAGTGCTGCTTTATGGTCCACAACAGTCTATCCTACAAAGATGAAAATGAAAGATAGGTACGTAAGATTGTTTGTCTAATATTTATGGAACTATGAGTAGCTGAAAGCCTTTGCTCTTTCATGGATGTGACACTTAGGTGCATGCAAATTAGCTACAGAGTAGGGATGGTGATATGTTGAGTTAGCTCTGATATCACAATGGTCTAGAATTCTTGGCATGGCATAATTACATCTTACTGTCAAACTGATGTAATTTGTAAAGTCAAAATGGCTGAGAACTTGAAAACTAAAAAGTAACTGACCAAGAATCCCAATAATACTGAACCTGGTGATAGTCTGAACAAAAAGAGTCCTCAGGCATGTTTTCAGCTGTTTCTGTCTGACTGACAGAAGAGGTTTCTCTATCAGTGTAGTTAATCCACATCTCCCAGAGGCAGTAGCTAGGTTGATGGGAGAATTTTTTCCTTTAACTTCACCTATTCTACACTGGGGATTAAGTCGACCTAATGATAATGGTCAGTGTGCAACATTTTCCACAGCCTTGGGCAACTAGGTTAGGTTTCTAAAATCTATGTGTAAATTGGGTCTTATATAGATTAGAACAGTGTTTCTCAATATTTCTGATATCATAGATTGGTTTGCTTTCTTTCTAAACTTTTTCAGGGAGATCTCAGGGACGAGCACTTGTCCAATATGTGGTCATTGAGAAACACTGGATTAGAGGCTTCCTGGCAAATAGTTAAGGCTTGACAGACAACTAAAATAATTATTACTTTTTATAATCATTTTTATTTGTGATTTGAAACTTTAAGTAAAAGTTTCACATTGAAACTTTATTATGTCCTAGTGCTGAAGTAAGTTAGATACATTCCTATGTAAATAAATGTACAGAGTAAACTTTTTATAAAATCACTGCAATAATTTTTAATAACTTTTGCTCATCTAGTAAATTTTCTACTTTTCTGGTTGTAGCAGATGGTATCTTGAGCCAAGAGCAAAGCCTGTAAACCCTCAAAATCCAAGAATAAATGTTCTTTTGGTACAATGCATAATATAACATTCCTCTTTCAAGTCCCACCTTCCCCCTGCCCTGCCTTTGACAGATAGTCAATATTTTCACAAAATCTCTTTCAGAATATTCAGTGCAGTCCATGTGTGATATATCCATAAGGCCATATGGTAAGTTGCTTAAGTCAACTTAAGGAAAATAAAGTCGACTTAATGAAAATAAAGTCGATTTAATAAAACCTCATTTTAATCCAACCAAAGGCTTAAATCGACTTTTTCAAGTCGAATTAAGCCAGTGTAGACCTGGAGTGGCCCTAAGTCGACTTAGGGCTACTCCAGGACTCCCTCACTGCCCTCCCTGCTGGGGAGGGGGGCACAGGGTGAGCCTGGCATGCCCCCCCACAGGGCAGGGCAGAGCCCTGCCCACCCTGCCCCTATGCCCTGCCAGGGTCCCTGTCCCACTTTGCCCCATTGTACCCATGTATAATGGGGCAAAGGCTGAGCCCCCTGGCACTGGGCAAAGGGTGCCCCCCTACCCCCATGGACTTGCCCTAGGTCCCCCTAGCCCCTAGAAGTCAACCTAGGCATCCAGTGTGGATGCTCTAGGTCATCTTTGTAAGTCCCCCCCAAGTCGACTTTAAATTTAGGTATAGACGCACTAAGTCGACTTAACTAAATCGACTTGAAGTCGACTTAGTTAAGTCAACTTAGCTAAAGTCGACCTAAATTTACAAGTGTAGACATAGCCTACATCACAGCACATGAACAGCTGTCTTATAGCCGTAGACCTCTCAAGGAGCTAACAAACACATTGTGACTATCAATTTGTGCATTCAACAAAGGTTTTAATAGATCTTTATATGGTGTCTTATTTACAGGCTCCTCTCTATTTCCTGAGACTCAGCTTCTCCCTTTATGTACCAGAACAAACATAATTCCTGGAAAAAAAAAAGTCATTCTCATCTAAATGTCATCACCTTGGCAATAGTCCTTTGGTATCAAACCATACCGTTCTAACTTTCACTTTTTATGATATGGGTTACAGTAAAACAAACAAAACAAAACAAAAAACATTTCTACTGTTTATTTTTTAATCTCCTGTAACTCTCTTATCAAGGACTCTATATAGTGAATTCTGTTTTTTGTTTGTTTTTTAAATAGCAAAGAAATACATATAGACTGGATCCTGCAACCTATTATTTGCATTGAATAGGACTATTTGGAAATGTAAGGTACTATCATGAGAGAAACTATTCACTGAATATGAGTGAGTGCATAATCTGGCCCTAATTTTTTTTAAAAAGGCTCATGAATGAGCAGTGTTATTTACATGGAATTAACTAAATATTTATTTTATGCTTAATTGTAAATATGACTTAGGGCTTTAGTTACTCTCTTAAGCCTGATGCTTTTTTGGTGCCTTTGGTACTTTTTTCCCTAAGAATATAGAGAATTTAAATGAAAGGCACAAGACAATTAAAAATAAATGCCCGAAAACATATTTTTTCTACTCTGTTTTCATCTCAGAGGACTGATGGTGCTCTTGAAATATTAACTCCTAGAAAGTTTCATCTATCTAGCATTTGCAAACCAAGAATAAGAAAATGTCTCTGAAATCTATCAACAAAACAAAGGGAGAAGGAAACTTTTAATTAGAGTTACAACTCAAGAATAAGTATGCTAAATTATGAATGGTATAAGATTGATTTTGTACCAACTGCATATGTGTTTCTTTCTCATGAAATCCAAACAAAAGGGACAGAAAAACAAATGCAAAGCCATGTTTTTCAATTGTACCACGCCTATAGCCAGCTGCACAGTTGATTGTCTGTCAAGTTAGTTAGAACTTTGTAGCAATGAAACCACAATTATTGCCTTGTGCTGTCTGTGCACATTAGGAATTCTCATAGTAAGACACAAGTTCCCAGCCCAATTTATGTGACAAACAGGGGCACACCAGCTTCTGACAGCCATACAAATAGATTTTGTACCAGTTTGACTGATATTAATTTGTTTGGGAATGTTGTGAAAGTGGGGTAGATAGAGTAGATCCTCAATTGCACCACAGGATGTAGTTCTCCTCAGTGTGTGTGGGGGGGAGGGGGGGAATGTTCATGTCTGGGAAAGGGGATAATGGAAATCTCCTACCTTCCCAAATAACTTGCTATGCAACCTAGTCCTCTCTCTCTCCTGAGCATCAATCATACTGGGTTCATGGAGGCTATCTCAGCCTTTATGCTTCAGAATCTCCTGAATTTCAATGTGAAAATGGGAACAAAATTAATGGTCTGATATAGAGTAACATGGACCAGGGCTGTGTCTCTCATTTGGTTACTATGGATGAGGACATCCTTAGCCCCTGTTATCCTAAAGGTCGAGGTTGCTTGGAATCATGGATTATGCTATTGTTCAGGGAAGAGGCAAGATGGCTATGTAGATGTTATACAATCTTTCTTGCAAAAGATGCTGTCCCAGAGGATACATATAAACCTCTGTTGTTGTAGACTTGTCTATACACAAAAGAGACCCTTGCATGCCAGTTGAACAGCTTATAATTGTGTATCTAATTCCCGTACAAGAAGGGGAGCGTGATTTACTAATATAAGGAACTTTCATGCTGCTGCAACTGTGCTAAGGAGTATACCAAACCAAACCAAACGAGGAATCTGATGGCACTTTTAAAGACTAACAAATTTATTTATTGCATGAGCTTTTGTGGGAGAAAATCTCACTTTGTCAGATGCTTGAAGATGGTGAGCTTACAGAATTGGAGCAAACTAAATGCAGGCAAGTGTAAGTTATATGATTAGGTGAGACTGTAACAACAAATCAAATCAGTTGTTATGATTCAAACAGTAGAGTACAACAATTAGCAGGGAGGTGGATGGGGGACAAAGAAAGCAAAATTACCTGTTGTTGGGGGAAAAAATCCATAGTCTTTATTAAGCCCTGAGTTCATGGAGTCAAATCTGCATATGAATTCCAATTCTGCAGTTTTTCTGTGAAGCTTGGATATGTTATTCATTTGTCTGAGCACATCTATTAACAAATCATCAATAGAGTGAGCAGGGAGATTGAAGTGTTCCCCTATTGGTTTTTGAATGTTGTTATTTCTTACGTCAGATCTGTGTCCATTTATTTTTTTGCACAGACACTGTTCTGTTTGTCCAATACATAAGGCGGAAGGGCATATCTGGCACATGATGGCATAGATCCCATTGGTGAATGAGAAGATAAATGAGCCCTTGATGGAGTAACTGCGGCTATGTCTACACTTGCACTTTTAAGTTGATTTTAACTAAGTCGACTTAACTAAGTCGATTTAGTGTGTCTACACTTAAAATTAAAGTCGACTTAAAGGGGAACTTACAAAGTCGACCTAGAGAGTCCACACTGGATGCTCTAGGTCGACTTTATGGGGCTAGGGGAACCTTGGGCAGGTCCACGGTGGCAGGGGGGGCACCCACTGTGTACAGTGGGGCAAAGGGGTACAGGGACCCTGGCAAGGCAGAACCCTGTGTGTGATGCTGTCTGGATTTAGGGAAGCATTTATGATATTATTTTCTATGGATATCTCATAAATGCTATAATCCATAGGAACTATGTCATGTTTGGTATCAATAGAAAGGTAGTAATTTGCTGGGAAAGATTATATAGTTTATGTCTAGGAATTCTATTTCGATTAGAAGTTAAGAATTTGATGTTATATCCAAACTTTAACTTGTGTCATTCTGCAGAAATACCTTAGACGGGAGGGTGTGAACAACCATTGTCTCCTTAATGTTAAGGAATCTGCCAGGTGATATGGTCCCAGGGAGTAAACTGATGAGCCATTAAGGACACAATGTTGTATTCTCTGCCCCCCTGGCAGAGAGGGCATTGGTGTAGTCCTGGGGTAGCCCTAAGTCGACTTAGGGCTACCCCAGGGCTACACTGGCTTAATTCGACTTTAAAAGTCGAATTAAGCCTTAGGTCAAGTAGAAAGGTGGTTTAATAAAGTCGACTTAATTTTCATTAAGTCGACTTTATTTTGCTTGAGTCGACTTAAGCAAGCTGCTTAAGTCGACTTAAGCAAAGTGTTGTGTAGACGCAGGGCACATTAAGTCGACTTAAGCCAAGCTTAAGTTGACTTAATTTACCAGTGTAGACGCAGCCTACTTGATTAGGTCCAATGATAGTGTCTTTTGTGTAGATATGTGGGCAAAGTTGGCAACATGGTTTGTTGCAGGGGTATGCATCTGCTTTAATGTTTCTGTTGTTAGGTCTGTAGTTGCTGGTGAGTATCTGTTTAAGGCTGGGGGGCTGTCAGGAAGCAAAGAGAGGTCTGCTGTCCAAGGCATTTGAGAGTGAGGGATTGTCTTGTAGAATATGCTGTAGGTTCTTGATGATGTGCTATAGGGATTTGACTTGGGGGTTGTAGGTGATGACCAGTGGCGTTCTGTTGTTTTCTTTCTTGGGCTTTTCCTGTAATAGTTGACTTCCGGGTACCCATCTGGCTCTGTCAATCTGTTTCTTCACTACTCCAAGTGCGTATTGCATTACACAATACAATTATACAATACCCACCTGGAGTGGTGAAGAAACAGATTGACAGGAAGCTCATGTGATAAATAAATTTGTTAGTCTTTAAAAGTGCCACCAGACTCCTCCTTAGTTTTGCTGAACTAGACTATCACGGCTACCCCTTTGGAACTTGTTTCAGTCCCCTAACTGAAAGTCATACAGGCACAAAATCGGTGCATAGACCAGATCTTCTTCTGCATAAGAAATATTTCAGAAATCTCCCACTGTTCTTCTAGAATGGGTGCAGTTTCACCTGTGGTAGAAAAAATGGGGTAACAAGGAGTGATAAAACACAGGCATGTTTAACTGCCTTGTCATGTAACTTTGTTCTATTGACATAGTGGTTAACTGCCTAAGTGTGTAAAAACTTATTTTTATATGTTTTTCTGTGATGCTTTTGTTCTAAAAATATCGTGCTGTGGAAGTGTTGTGTGGTAACTCATAACTGCTAGAAACATGCTGTTCATAGCCCAGAGAAAGAAAGAACATACAAGTACTAGCCATTAGTGAGACTGGCTTATTGCAGATATTACAGTATTTGGCAGAGGGCAGTGCAGCCTTAAAAGCCTTGGTAAGAAGGGAATGGGACAAGGATTCTTATCCAAGGACAGGCCCTGGCTAGAAACCTGAGATGTGATGAGCACTCATTGAATGGACCAAGCAGGAGAACTAAAGTTGCTGTTACCCTGAAACTGTGGCAGTAGCAAGTACCAGACATCCCACAAAAGCATGAAACAGAGAAATGTTTGGCTCTAGAATCTAGTTTGAGTTCACAGATTTAGCAGACGCTATGGTCTTAAGACCAGACCCTCAGGATCAAGCCCCAAGAGACTTTTCTGTCTAACTTAGAAAATAAGTTGTTCATTATTTAGTAGTAATAGCTCCCCCCACCACCCTTCTGTTATTTCCAGCATTTGGCACCATTTTCCTCTCTCCTATCCCCTTATTATTATTGCGATAATCTGTTCAATTCTATTCAGAAATTTCACATTGAAAAATCTGAAAGTATTCTAAGAGTCTTAACTATAAAGAAATAAATACAATAACTAGAAGATTGAGTGGCCTGGAGTTCACCAATGACTTTCTCCTTTAGTACAATTATAAGAAACTTATTGTGCAGTTGAATCTTGGCATACAGAAAGTCAAAATCGTAAGGGCCCTACCAGTATGCTATGTGAGTGCCTTCCTTCAGGATTAAAAATGTGATGATCTATAAGACATGATAATACATAAGAATATGAAAAATCTAGCCTTGTATACTTTGAAAACATCCTTACTTTGAGTAACGGAGTTCACGGACACATTGTAATAGGTGTTTCAGTCAGTTTGTAGAAGTGGAGCAATGCTAGGCATGCCAGTCTTCGGCAGAAGGAAAATGCCCTGCTCCCTAAAGTGCCCTCCACTTGAGATAAATTCCACAGCTAGTCAATTTCATTCTATTTTCCTAAACAACAAATGAGGTTAAACCATGCTCTAAAGAAAAAGGACAACTTTTTCATCTTACTAGATAGGAAGGCAATGTTTTCCTTTATAAAATAAACTTTAATCTGTGGCTGTCTGTTTTCACTCCTGTTCTGAATGATCCATTTGTCCCTGGGTTTGATGGATTTGTGGACATTAATATTAAAAGTAAATAAATCTCCAGGTAAGAACATTTTTTTCCTATTCTTTATAATAAGGTCCTCAGATTTGTTACAATGAGATTGTTGCACGCGTGTGTAATTATATTATAGTGCACCGTGTAATTTGCTAGCAGATCTCATTACAGGAGATTTAGTTCCCTACCCTGGGGTTGTCAGTGGTCTTAGAGATTCAACAGATTTCTGACAAAAGAAAGAATATTTCTTGAATTTATTTTGGGAACAAACAACATGACAGATTTGATAACTTCTTGCCGGAAAAAAAGAAAATACAGTACTGAATCTCATCAAGTAAAACCCCCAACTTTGAAAACTGATCTGATTTGAGATATTAACCATCAGGAAATCTAATGTAATGGATGACTCTTGCCACAGGGTTAAGTTGGTATAGTGTTGTAAGGACCAGAAGGAGGCTTCAAGGTTGTGCTTTATGATTATGATGTAGTTGACGTAAGTAAGTTTCTCAGTATGTCAAGGTTTGTACAAAATATCTTTTTCTTGAATAGTCTGATAATATTCTATTATAAAAACTTGAGCTTTTTGCTTGGACATTCTTATATATCCACATGAGAGCTCTCCTACAGGCACTCAAAACTATAATTTACTTGTTTAATGTGGTTAAACTTTGGACTTTGCAGCAGACGCTAGAATAAATACTAGTTGATTATTTCTTTCTACGTTCTCCAAGAATGATAATCATTTCATCCACATATACATTTTTTAACCTGTCTGATCTTGAATGGGCAATTTTAAAACTTTTTATTTTATTTTATTTGGCAGTCTAGCTCTAGGATAAGATCAATTGTGTTCTTCCTCTTGTTTTTAAATGAAAACCTGATCTGGTCATGTTGACAGACATGAGTAGAACTGCGATAAATAAATCTGTTAGTCTTTAAAAGTGCCCGAGGACTCTGTTGTCTTTCTACAATAGACTAACACGGCTACCCCTTTGGAATGAGTAGAACAAGTCAGCTATTCATGGAAAGACCAGTGCTCTAAGGACTCAGTGGATAACTGGTTTCAGCATATCGGATACAGCAAGAAATGGAATAGATAACAGGAATTACTGGATAGGTGTTCCTGAACTCTGGTTCATTGAAATGTTTCTGTGCGGATGCCAACATTCTCAATAGACTTCAGTAAATGAAGTTTCCTGTCTAGCAGTATTTTCAGCAGTAAACATTTTGATTTTGCCAAATTTTTCTGTCAGGAAAATAAACCAAATATTTTATTTGAGGTTTCATTGACTCATATTGAACTATTTCAGTTTATCAAATTGAACTGAAATATTTAATTATGGATCAATTTGATATTAATCTTGGTTTGTCTGATCTGCCAGAGTGTCTCTGGAGCCCATTCACCTGAGTTATGCTCCCTACCTAGACTACATTACCATAATACACTGCAGTCTCCCTGCTAGTTGAACTGATGTTTTTATACGGCTGGAAGCAATGGAAAGGTGCTAGGGCTGAATACTCTTCACTGAACACTTTTTGGTGGCAATACATGTTGTATCCTATGCCCCCCCATTAGCAATTTTCAGGGAGTCAGAAGAGGAGGAAGAGTTCCTGCCTGGACACTTCCTTGTTTGCGAGAGAAGGACTGAAACTGGACTATGACTAGACTGGGTTAAGGAGCATGGGATGGTGAACTACACTCTACCCACACAGCCATCCAAGGTCCTCAATGAGTTACTTCAGGCATGGCTACACTAACGAGCCGTCTGCACCACTGTATGCTCTCTAATGTAGCTGCTCTAAGCTGATGGGAAAGAGCCCTCTGTTTAGCTTATCTCCTCCAGCCCCTACAAATGGCTGTAGCTATGGCAGTGGAAGAAGTTCTCCTACCGACACAGAGCTGTCCAAATCGGCACTTAGGGTGGAATAATTTATGTAAGTCAGGGGGAGGTGATTTGGTCATATGTGCATGTGATGGGTTAAAAGCACAGGACCCACCCAATGAGCACCTCCTTGTGGTGTGCTTGGGGATTAGTTCAAGTGGTCCCCACTGAGTGGTTGGTGCTCTATCACTCACATGCTGGACTCCAGTCCTGAGTCCTCCGGCTAAGTCTTTACAAGTCCACCCTTTGGGGGGTATAGTCCAATTCACTGCAGTCCTGGCCCATTAATTAAAAGAGTTAAGGGACCTCATGAGCTTCTGGCTACTCTGGGCACTCTGGAGGAGTGGAGTGACCCAGGCCCATCCACTTCCCCAGCCCCCAGCCTAGGGACCCTACGTGCCTCATCCAAGGCCTCCGCCTCCCTCCAGTCTCTGCACCACCACATAGTTACTTCCTTGGGCAGCTATCCCCTGCCACCCTCAGTCGAATGCATCTTGTCACCAGACTGCAGTCCAGCCATCAGCCACTCCTGGCTCCTTGCTCTCTGACTGCTGTTCCAGCCACTATCACAGTCTGTGTCTTGGCTCCAGTCTGCTCCTCTTGAGGATCCTAGCCTCTGGTCAGCTCCTAATACATGCTTGGAGCTCTCCAGAGTCCTGACTCCCTCAGCCTGCCAGCTGGGAAGAGGACCTTCTCCTCCCAGCTCCTCAGGCAGACTGTACAGCTAGCTCTGCCTTTCCCTTTATATACTGGAAGCCTGCCCTCTGTTTGGCTCCCAGCAGCCCTTTGGCTGGAGATCCCTGGCCCTTATTAACCAATGGCCAATGCAGGGCAACTGCTCTGTCATAGGGCAAGATAAATTATGAGCGCATAAGCAATATTGTAGACATAACCTGTGTGAGGGTAGAGCAGGAGACATAGACCTTGCCTTTTCCTATGGCATTTCTTTCCTTAGGTCACTCCCTAAAGTATACTAGGACACTAGCTCCTGCAATTACTTCAGAAATGGAAGCGGGGCTCAGGGGAAAATCTCCACCAAATACAGATGCAGCCCTAGACTGGGGCTGGGAACTAGGCATGTAATTGAGACAAATTTGTTAGAAATTTGAAATAAAAGGTTTGACTTTCAGGAAAACTGTGCAGTGAGGAGGCTTGAGTGAGCTTTTAGTTTCTGGGAAGGCAGAAAAAAAATTGGAGGGAAGTTTAGAGAGTCTACATTGCCCTTCTCCTAGGTCTGGTTCTGTGCCCAAAATGCAAACAAGCTGAAGAACCTATTATAAACAGATTTGTGGAATTTAGTTTGATGAAAAATAATTATAATTAAGTGTTTAATCCCATTTACACAAAATTCTACCACCAGGCAATTTTTTGTTTGTTTGTTTCTATTCAGACACTAACTTTCTCATCCCGTTAGAGTCTCCCAATCTGCCTACAATTCTGTCATGAAATCCAGTCCATCATTAACAGACTTTGGGAACAACAGTCACCAATTTTAGACTGTTGATACTGCTTCACAAAATCTTCCTATTTTACCTTTTTTTGAAGTCTTACCTGCCAGATATCTACATTTTTCAAACATTCTGAGTCCCATTATAATAATAAAAAGTAGAAGAAAACAGTTAAGGAAACACTATTATTTAAGACCAGTCCTTTTTTTTTTTCCTCTTTCAGATGATCACTTGTTAAATAGATGGTCAGAATCTGAGTGAGGTTGAAAAGGTCTTTAAAACATGATCTGAGGACTTTAATAACTCATAGGTTAGAGGTCTATTACAGGTGTAGGTGGGTGAGGTAGTAGATGATCATATTGGTCCTTTTTGACCTTACAATCGATAAGAAAAAAAAGACTCAGATTCCCTATAGATATTCACAAATTTAATTGGACAATTCATGAAGATAATGGAAGAAGAACTGAAGATAAATGAGGCATAGTAGCAAATGCCATTTACGCTGAGAATATCTATTTAATGGGAGAAGTATGTTATAAAGATCACCTTTCAAATGTGTATCAATCAGTGTTGCTTTTCTGTGTGTTTTAACTTTTGACTGAAGCTAGACACTCTGACATGAATTTTTCATTTTTGTACTCTTACATTTTATCACATAGTCCTTGTCTGGATATGAGAATTGATGTGGGGTTAAATTGGGAGAATACCCACATTGCCATCAGTGGTTATGGTTATTTTAAATCTTTTTTTATGTATAAGAAGTACCGTATATGCTCGCCTATCAGCCGATCCATGTATAAGCCAACCATCGTTTTTAAACCCTAAAAAACCAGAAAACTGCACCACCTGCACATAAGCCACCCTCCCCCCCTCCCCCATGGCCCCTTCCTGCTCTTCTGCCCACCACCGTGGTCACTTCCCCAATTCTCCACCTGCCACTGAGGTCCCTTCCCTAAGCCTCCGCCTGCCGCAGAGGCCCCTTCACCGAGCCTCTGCCCCCTGCGGCCCCCCTTACCTGGCTGGAGGCCCAGAGCAGGCAGTGGTGTGGGCTGGGGTGTGGGCTGGCACAGTCGTGGGAGCATGGGCCTCACTGTTGCTGGGTCCCAAAAAATGCCTGTCCACAAACTGGCCCTGTTCATGGGCATCCAGCCCACCCACGCCCCTTTTTATTTATTTATTTTTAAAAAGCTTTCTTTTTAAAAAAAAATTCAAAAATCTTTTTGGCTAGAGGGCAACAAATATAATTTTTAAATCCCTGAAGGGCCACTAGTTTATTTAATTAACATTTTATTTAAATTTAATTGATTGATTTTGATTAATTTTAATTAAAATTCCATTTGCATTTAATTAATTTAATTTTAATGTAAATTTAATTAAATAGACTGGTGGCCCCTCAGGGTTCTAAAAATTATATTTGTGGCACTCAAACCAAAAAAGGTTGGGAGCCACTGATTTAAAGTATTGGCCAAGTTTCCTTAGAGGATGAGGACTGATAGGTCAAAGTGATAATTTTGTGAAAAGTGTTCACCCACACGTGACAGGGTGTTTTTGTCTTTTATTTTATGGTAATTACTTATGCTAAATCTGTTTCACATTACATTTTGCTATAATGCTGGGAGTTTCCTTCCCCAGACTTGAAAAAGAGTTCTTTATGGATTAAAAGCTTGTCCCTCTCAACTACAGAAGTTGGTCCAATAAAAAAAAAAAAAAAAAAAAGTTTATCACCCACCTTGTCTTTCCAGATTGGGATCAAGTTTCTTAACACTTTCTAGAATTAAGCCATATGTGTATATGGAAAACAGAATTCCAGAGGGGATATGGTTAGCAACCATGTCAAAAAGGCCTTAAAATCATTTGTGAGTTAAATGCAAGATAAAAGAGATTCAGAAATTATGTCTAGTAAAGTCACTCAGGAACACCTAACAGAAACTTATGATATGTTAGTATGTACAACCAGAATCATAGGGATAGCAATATCTAGAAGAGTACCAAATCAATGTTTCGTTTTCCAAAAACGGGTTACATCTGCAACAGTACAATGGAGTGTGAAAAAAGCCTTTCCTGCTTTGAAAAATGAACTTAAATAATGCCTTTAAGGCAAATTGGAAAGTACACTTAAAATTGTGTTAAACAACAGTGAGGATGATATGCATTTTCACTAGACAGGATAAACAAACATAAGAGCTATCAATCCTTAGGGTTGTTACCCATGCACCTGCTGAGAATGTGCATACAGCTCAGCAGGCCTACTTCTCCCTACCTCATCTCCCTCTGTGCAGTGGAAGAGCTTGAAGGATGAAGACTAACATGCTTATCTTGTTTCACCTAAGAATCCAAAATATAAAAGTTTGAAATTATGACAGAGCAGCTGAATCTGAAGGTGAAAACATAGAATAAGGTCAAACAATTCCATCAATTTTTAAACAGAATTCCCCATTGAATTAAACGGTCATTTCTGCTTTAAAAAGAAATTGGAGTTAGGATATGACCCACAGCATTCAGTATTACATCCCAAATAATCCATTAATTATGGTGGTGTGGGTGTTCAGGTTGTGAGACTGGTATTAGCAGTCTCACATTTGCTGGCATCAGTTCAGTGATGCTTCATTAACTAAAGAGGTTTTATACACACACAGCCACCCCCACCCCAAACTGAGTCATTAAAAACATTTAGAGAGTTGTCAAATAAATAGGACTATAAAAAAAATAGTCCTTTATGAAGAATGGAACTAAGGGTCACTTTCAAAAATATTTGTATTTCATTATTTTAAAAACTTTTCTTAAAATATAAAATTCTCAAATAAATCCATTTCATTAAGTTTGGTCTATACCACCAGCTGAGTGGCAGTTACATAGATCTAACTCATGATGTAGATAGTGCCATGATGAATGCAAAAAGTGGAGTACCTATGCCAATGGGAGAAGCTCTTCCATTAACATACTAAGGTCTTCACTAAGCGCTCCCACTGCAGCACTTTACGTGTAAACAAGCCTTTATGGATAGCTTCTACTATCTTTACTCTCATGGATCAATACTCTACTTCAATACAAAAGCATAAAGCACACACAGATGTTTTCAGATAGATAGCTCCATAGTTCAAGTGCTGTCTCCCCCCCCCCCCCCCAATAAACTTTTAGGGCACAATGGAAGAGAGGAGGAGGATAATCCTAATGCTAGAATCTTAAACAGCTCTGGATCTGCTCTGAACTCTGATTGCAGTCCCTACTGCAGTCACCAGGTGGTGATAGCCAGTGTAGTTTGGCCCAGAGACATATTGTTGTATCTCTCTCCTTTCCAAACATGCCTCCTCTGCTGGAAGTCAAGTTTGTGTGCTGCAGAAGTCAGCTATTTTTGACATGTATCCACTGAGGGGTCATCTACACTACAGATTCTATAGTGACACAGCTATGGTGCTGAAGATGTTATGCTGTGACACTGTGGTGTTTACACTTTCTAAAATGATAGCAGGGTTTTCTTTAACTCTGTAGTTAACCCCCCTACCTCAAGAGTTGGTAGCTAGGTCAACATAACAATTCTTCTATCAAGTTAGAAAAGTCTATACAGGAACTTAGTTCAGCTTAATTATCCTCCCAGGGGTGTGAATTTTTTCCATATTTTAGCAGGCTAAGCTTTAGACTGGTGAAAACACCAATGAATTGCACTGCAGATAATTAAAAAATAGAGCACTAGCTAGTAAACAATCAATATAAATGATTCATACATTTTAAGGCAGTGGTAAAAAAAATATTTTGAAGTTTTTCATCATATCTCTATTTCATATACTGGTCAGATTAACTGGCCCACTCTGGGTTTTTTTTTTTTTTTTTGTGTTCCTCACATGGTTACTGAAACAGTCCACACTGGTCCTCTTGGGAATTCCCTGGTAGGGAATGACCTCACTGGATATGCATACATAGTGTCTGGCTTCTATCTCACTTTTTTCCCCCTCCTTTCTTAAATCAGGGACAGAGAGATGCTTGTGAGGATGAACCTGGAGCACACTCTGCTATGGCTATCTGGCTGGTGAATCTATTGGGGACCTTTATCAGCTATTAGTGTGGAATTGCTCTGAAGAATGCTACAGAATAGATGGGGCTTGTGTAAAACTGGTGATAGAGTCAGGGAGCTGTAATAAATGAGGGCTATAGTAAAGAATCTCAGCCACTATATTCTGTGGCTGTCCCTGAAAATGACGATTTCTTATCGATGTCAAGGGGAGTTCTAGGACTAAGCAAAATATTTGACTAAAGATCCAGAATGCTGATCTGGGAGTTGACTTTTTGGGCAAACATTTATAATGACTATAACAGAAAAATGGTATGTAAAATTCAATTTCCTTAATTTTAAGTAAGTGTTGCTATATGATTCATTGTGCTTTTAAAGTACCAGTTTAAAATACTGTTTAGGTAACTTGCCCATTCTGACTAACATACAATACATAATGAATTATGTTTAGATGCTGATCTTCAATAGCACTCAAATATTTAAATCAACACTTTAGTTTGTAATTTATTATGTTTATAGTCTGTGATACTTAGGCTTGATGCCTGAAGTTCACATACTTTGTATAGGAACAATTTGAAATAATAATATTGCATGCCTTTCTTTTTCCCATGCAGTGGACCCAATCAAAACTGCAACGATGCCACTAGTTAAAATAATTAAAAAATAATCCTAATGGATTGCAATACATTATGAGATTTAGGAGCTTGTTTGTGGCCTATTCATTTTATTCAAATATTCATTCTCAACTAGTTGCAAGCTCCTGAGTCAGAGACTATACAAATATTACATTCACACAACTGAAGGGATCATCCAATGTGTTGAGACCAACAGGTTTGACTTTAAATTGTGAAAAAACAAAATCTGAGTAATTTTCCGACAATCTTATTGTTAAAGTGGGGCTATATTCTCAGTGACTTTTTAAAAAAAGAAAAAAAACACATTTACACAATAGTTCTGCTTCCTGTGTGTATTTATAAACATATTTGCTTATTTTAATGAGAAATCTTGGCTCTTGTTAGATTTCATTGCTTTTTGTTTGTCCTCAGTAGAACTGTTAACAAATTTTCTAACTAACTTTACTAATCATAGAATCATAGAATAATAGGGTTGGAAGGGACCTCACGAGGTCATCTAGTCCAACCACCTGCTAAAAAGCAGGACCACTCCCCCTAAATCACCCCAGCCAGGGTTTTGTCTAACCGACCCTTAAAAATCTCAAAAAAATGGAGATTCTACCACCTCCCTAGATAGTCCATTCCAATGCTTCACCACCCTCCTAGTGAGAAAGTTTTTCCTAATATCCAACCTTGACCTCCCCAGCTGTAATGAGGAACACTGTGGAAACCTACTGCCACCCGTGGGACCACATGAGAGTCACTGACTAAATCATTTGAAGTATTGAACAGGGTTGAATCAGTGCGGCATTAGGCCTGTGGAATTCTATTTTTGGGTATGGCTACATTAGCTCCAGAACTGCAGTTATGCTACCGTATGCTGTAGTACAGATGTTTGCTGCAGTGATGGAAGAGCTTTTTCCATTGTTCTAGCAAATGTACCCCATTGAGAGGTAGTCGCTAGGTCAGCAAAAGAATTATTGAGTCTATTTATCAGTGTCTAGAATGAGGCTTAGATTGGCCAATATGTCACCAAGAGATGTGAATTTTTATGCCCCAAGTCATACACCTAGGTCAACCTAAGATTTAGATGTAGACAAGGCCTTAACCTGATTACATGCAAGGAAATAAATTTATTTGCATTTCCTAGATTGAGTTGGCAGTGCTAATGTTAAGGAACCAGGGGGAAATAATTTTATTTGTAGACTGAGAACACTCAATTGGGAATTATTGAGAAATAACACTTATAAAACCCCACAATGCCATTTTTATATATTTCAGAGCAAAATTAGTCATTAAAAAGTTGTCATCAGTTGCAAAGTAGAAATCTATTAATTATTATTATTATTAATAATAATAATCTGCTTATTTGTACCAGATCCTTGAGATCTGCCAACTTAGGGTAGGGTCATCACCATCAGGGGATGAAGAGATACCAAACCATGACTCTTTCTTGCCCCTCATCAATGAAAATATTTAAAGGAAATTTTGTGAGCTCGATTTATGGAATTTCCATTCCGTTGTGTGTAATGACCCACATAGAAGAAAACAAGATCAATAGTTAAGTACTGCACTTATAAACCCAAGTGTCTGGAGACCTTCCAGAAGTCACTAATAAATAGTTTATTAGAGATCCCTTGTTCAGGCTAATAACTCTGTATACAGATGTTGATAATTCATCTTTATGTAGCTTTTAATAAACCAAATACACCCACAGAATTTCAGGAATAATTGGAGATATGGTGCTAAACAGCTAACAACAAAAATCTAATCTACTGAGTGTAGAACTAGCAAATACTACCTTTAATATATCTTTGTTCCTTAATAGGTTTTGTAAGTCCAGTTCCAGTGAATTCTAAGAAAGCATCATGTTGTATCACATATAATTTCCACTAATGTATAGCAAAATGTAACATTTTCTAAGAAGGCAAAGAACAGTAGTATTTCAGATACGCTTTATATGCTCATGAGGCTTACAAGGAAACAAAAGGAGGAAAATATTGTTTGTTAAGTGAACTGACATTTGTGTCCTATCTAAATAAACCAAGTTCATCTCCAAACATTCTGATTGCTGATCATAGTCCTGGGATTAGACTTTGGTGGGGGGGGGGGCGGGGAGGGGCGCAGGGAAAGAACATCGCACAAGTTATCCCTAAGACATGCACAGTAATAGCAGCTACACTTTTTGGCATTCCTGCTGTGCTGTTCATATCTATCAGAGAGAAGCAGTGCATGAGATTCATATTATTCCTGTCTGCATTTTTATTTTCTGCCCTGCTACTCACTGATCTCACAACAGCTCTAGAAATCATTAGATTTACAGCCCAAGCAATGTGACTGTAGAAATTAAAAAAAAAAAAAAACCCCAACCCAAAACACCCCCCCCCCACCCCACCCCAAACAAACCAATAAACTTTCCTTCAGGGTAAGTTTGAATGTTGTAATGACACAATCTCTCTTTCTCAGTATTTTCTTGATAGAACTATAATACATGGATTAAATGGGGCCAATGAATCCCTCATTCTTAGAATTTACCTCCAAATGAGTGAGGCAATTCAGAAGAGAATATCTTTACTTCCACAATCAAACATGTATTATGATTGAATGCAGTAACAGGAGATACAGTTTAAGGAAGTTATTTAAATGCATTACCATAGTAAATGGATTTTTGTTTGGCATTGTTTTCCTCCAATAAATGAAAGATTTAAATAATACGGTAAGCGCTAACAAATAACTGCAGTACAGTTTTTATTGGCATTGTATTTCCAGTTTCCTGACCTTATAAGTGTAATGTATTTTAGTGATCAAACAGTTTTGATAAAACCATACTTCTAGACAGGAACAAAATATCTTATCTTGAGTTGTGAAAAACCTCTAGTATATGACTGTCAAGAGCTTTTTAACTGATTGGCAGTACCAATGTAAATCCTCTTTCCCAGATAAAAATCTCTTTTTAATCTCTATAGGGATTCGTATATTTGAGGTGAAAAAGTTTCTGCATTGGAAGTTGAATCCTGATCTGTCCATGAATGAAAGGGACTATGCACCAAGAGCTTACCAGACCACCACAATGAAGTGAATAACTAATAAGCTACTTCAGTTGGTATTACTCCTAACTAATTTCCTATTTAAGTTACAGAGATAAAAATAAAATGGCAGGGTGTGATGGTCTGAGGTGTTGTGTATGGTATGTACATGAACCTGCAGTTTTATCTTTTAAAAGATCACTATATCTGAGACCTTTTAAAAAAACCCAAATTTTGCACATTTAGTTTAAAGCTTGCTAAACACTGGCTGGAACTCTGACAACTGTGAAAGGTCAGATGAACTCCTTACTTTATAGTAGTGAAGTGGAACAATCAAGCCTAGAACTAGGACAGAAAGTGAAGAAGTAATATTAAAAAAAATAGTTATGCTGTGGCATAGTCCCCTTTTGAAGGAAATCCATATGAGAGTGAGTTAATGTTGCAAGATGATTGAGGAGCATTGGCACCCATTGTACACAGTTCCTCCCACATGGGAGGGGAGAATGGCACAAATGCAACTGGGAGGTCAATGACAGATTGGCTCTTCAACCAGCAGCATGGAGGGATGGATCTTCAGACTTGCACTTGCTTTCCCTGAAGACTCTTTGTACTCTGAGTCCATGGCTCCTGCTTCTTCTGATCACCTTAAAAGGAGTATCTATATGGTGAAATCTATGGCTATGTCTACTCTAGAAAAGTTAAGTCGACTTTATTAAGTCTACTTAAAGTAGACCTTAGTAAGTTGACTTAAAAGTCAACAACTTTTCTAGTGTAGACATAGCCCCTTTTTGACTTTATTAAGTCGATTTAACACTAAGTTGATTTAATAAGGTCAATTTAGGTGCTAATCCCCATCCACAGTGGCTTAAGTCGACCTAATAAGATTGACTTAAGCATTAAGTCAACCTAAAACAAGGTGTTAAGTCAACTTAACTTTTCCTTAAGTTGACTTAAGGAAATGCTTAAGTTAACTTAAGGAAAGCCCAATGTGGATGCGGAGTAGTGTAGGTTGACTTAAGCCTCGTTAAGTCAACCTAACTTGTAAGTGTAGACGCACCCTATTGTTTTGGGAGCAATTTTTCACATTCTTACTAATTTCACCATGAGGAAGTATGATACAGCCTCAAAATAGCATAAGGAGGAAGCTCTTCTATTCTGTTGCAGTGGCATTAGGAAGATTTAGGTAATTCCAAGTATAGGATTTCTTAGGGTGCTTCTATACTGCCAGAACTACATGGATCAATGCACTGGGATCAATTGAGCAGACCACGGAGACCTGCTTACATTGATTCCAGAAGTGCTCTCTGGTCAACACCATCAATCCACTCACCTGAAAAGAGTAAAGCTGTATAAACTGGTGGACATTTTCCATCAACGTAGCACAGTGGACATGCTGAGGTATGACAATATAAGTCAATGGGAGATACACAAGCTATATTACATAGCTTATGTATCTCCCATCAACCTCTAGCAGCAGTGTAGACCAGGCCTCTGTAACCTACAATACAAACCCATTGATACTATAGGCATCTGACAACCATCACTTTTCACTATCTCTATAGTTGCTGCCAGTTTTTTTAATCATTAAGTTAAACTTGCAGAAAAGATGTTTAAAGTTAGTTCCTGACCTTTTTGGCTCAAGGGCCACAGATGCCATTTTTATGAAGGGCCACCAGCCTCTGCCTATAGGCTCATCCTTGAAAAGCAGGTTTGCCTCCTCATTGATCTCCCATCTGCCTGGCGGCAGCAGGAAAACTGCACACATCTGTAGCTTTGTGCATTCCACCTGGGTCCCTAGGCAGTGACTCCCTTCTGCAGTCAGGGGGATGGAGGATCAGTGCTCCCCTTCCCTTTGGCTCCAGCAAAGAGCCCAGTACCTCTAGACCTAGATGGAGCACTTTTCTGTGCTCCCTGCTACAGGGAGGGCCAGGGGACAGCTGATTTCCCATCCCCTTGGCTGCAGCAAGGAGCCTGTACCATCAGTTAGCCCTGCAGAAATATGCTCCACCTGGGTCCTTAGGCAGTGGCTCTCTTCTGCAGCCAGCAAGAAGGGAGTTGCAAACCACTTTGAAAGCCCTCATGGGTCACTTTTGGCCCCCGGTCACACTTTGAGGACCACTGCTTAATGTATTTCCAAAAATTATGTCACAGCACAAAGAATTAGTGAACCTTCATAGAGACTTACCATGAGAGGGTATTTTGAGGCCTACTTATGTTTAATTATAACCTTTTGGGGGGAGCATTTTACCTCTTTCTTTACTTTAGGAACTCTGGAAAATTAAGGATTACCAAATCTTCACAGATTAAAGTTTGCAATAGTCTTTCCTCTTCAAAAGTATGTCGTAGAATTCATTTTGGAAAAGATGAAGACTTTGTATGCAAAGCAGCCACAGCAGAACGTGGCTCAAGCTCCTAACCTTGAAGATGGTATACACAAGTAGCAACCATGAAGAAGTTTGCAATTACTTTCCTGGCACAAAACCGGTGAGGTAAAGAATTTAGTTATGTGAATCAAGTTCAGAAGGAAGTTTGATGTAGAAATAAATGCATATAAAATTAGAAGAGAAATTTAGAGCTAGTCTGAAAAAAGGTTTTATTACTTTTTGTTTTCTTTTAAAGTTTGCTTTATTCTTCTTGGTTTAGGATATAGCCTATTTTTGACAGAGTGGTTGAAGTTTAGTTCATAGATTTGATTGACATATTGAGGTTACAACTGTAACATACTAAAAAAGGAACCATATCAGATCTGGTCAAAGATAAGTTATTAACAATTTACCAGATTCATTCAAGACTAAAGTGCACAACATGAAATACCTGATATTGACAAATGCCAAGAAGGCAACCAACTGTAGATGAATTTTCCAAAAGTCACTACACTATGAGAAATAAGTGTTCAAGACTCAACATAAGCATATGTAGGGGGGAAATTGAAGGACTTACTAAAATATCTTTTACCATAGTTAGTCTGACTGTATGCAAGCACAGAAACACCATCACCCCTCATGCTTTTACATGGGTTACTTGGATCTCAGGTGTGGGCATTCAGGAAGAAGTGGGGCTATTTTTCAGTTGGTTCCATTCATAAAGCAAGACAGGAGGGCAGGGAATATCCAAAATGCTGGCTTTACACCCTCTGCTTGCTATCCTGAATTTATGATGCTTTCATGGTATAACAGTAATATGTTTCCATCTCCATAGAGCAAGATGAAATCATGGAATTGTGATGGAAAGTGGTGATCCTAGTGAAGAGGCCTCCTGATGCAACTCAGCTATGGTTCTTTTCTGAAGAGCTTACAAAAACAAGCAAAGCAGTGATGATTTACATTTAAGAATGAGGGCCCCCATCAGAATTAAAATTCCTAGTAGTCCAGGTATATATTGAAGCTTTCCTTGGGGGCTAGAAGAAAAAGGAATAAACAATGAGTAGCATCCCTGGCACTATGCCAAATCTCCATCCCATGATGACACAAGGAGTGAATGAAAAGCTAGGCTTAGGAGTAGATGTGTGTTGAGTCTCAAATCCTGCCTTCCCTTTTCCTATTCAGCAGTGACACCAGCTCAGTGGTAGGGAGGGTCACCTGCCCTCAGATCTTTTGGATTTGCCCGCAAAATGAATTAATCATGGTATGAACCTGATCTAAACTCAATGGAAAGTCTTCCATGGTTTTGAGTGGGATTTGTATCAGACTGTGAGAAGGGATGACTTTCAATTAAGGTATGTACAATGATAGACATAGAATATAATAAACAATGGTCTTTTGTGAAGTTTCTATTATGTAGGGCTAACTGTTTTCTAATGTTGTGTGGCGAACATATCACAATGGGCAATAGCTAGATGAATTTATATATTTGACTATTGGAACACTTCTCAATGGCTGACAAAAATGTGACTTTTTTAGCATTGAGCTCATGCATAGTTTTTATTTGCACAGCTCTAAAAATCTAGGCTGTGCAATTCATGAGTTCACCCTCTGGCAGATGGCAAAGGGGAACAGAGTAATAAACATACACGTAATAGACCACTGGAAACCAAAGAAAAGCAAAGCATTCTTCTACCTTAAATCCAATCAGAAACATGTTTATTTCTCATCTATGCAACAGGCTTGTTTGGATTAGGTGTGACTGAGGGCTACTGTGTCATAGTGTTAGACTGATTTCAGCAGCTATGCATTGTACAGTAGCTGATTGTAATTCTAGCAAAGACTATTTTCTTCATTGTTTAGTAACTCACTGTTCTTCTGCAATGAGTACTGCTCTGCTTGACGTGTGTAGACCTAGAAGGTTAGTAGCTATAAAGTTTACAAATTGAAATTACAACCCATTGCCAAATTCCAAACTGTTCATCCAGAGATGTTAAGTGACGACACCTCTCAATCTTAATATGGTAACCTAAAAAACTCCAGCTACTCTACTATACTGATCCAAGTTATTATTAGTACTAAGGAATTCAGATGAATTCTTTAATAGTGGACACAAACAGAGGGACCAATAGAAGCTAGTGATTTTTCACAGACTATTCCAGTGTGACATACATACATATACACATACATACATACACATAAATATATATTTTATAATTTACATTTGCTCAGACTCCTTTTTGAAAATGGGGTTATAGTGCAATTGGCTACATCAAACCCAAGAGGGGGAAAAAAAGGAAATGTGTTTTAACACTGTTGTGAAGTTGTGGGTGTTAACAGAAAAAAGTTGCCATCCACATATTAACCACATGTGCACATGCACACTCTTATGTGTACTTCCTCTGTCAGGTCATTCTCAAAAGATGCAGCCCCTTAAAGTAATATTTCTGGGACTCATATTTCAGTGTCAAAAGAGACAGGCTAATTGTATATTCTCAGTCTCAGAAGTAGAGTGTTGCAACTTCCCATGACCATTGCCTTAAGACAGTGGGAGGAATACAATTGCAGAAGTTCACTATTGATTATGAGTCCATTTTAAGTGCCTCTGGGTTCCTGCTTACAGAAAACTCTTCCTTTCCTGTTATAGACACATTACTGCTTCATCTCAACATTTACATACTATTGTTGCATAAATTAAAAGATGTGCCATATTTCAATTTTCCATAAAATGCTATGTAAAAACTAGACTGGTGCTGTACATAAATATCTATGTAATATGTCTTTCAACACATTTTGTCAAATCAGTACCATGGCAGGTAGAAAACCACCGGATCTTTTCTGTTTTTTTAGCTTTCTTTTGACAATTGGGTTTTGTGAAGTATGATTCAGTGATGTATTTTGAAAACAAAAAAGTATTCACCTTCTGTGTATACAGAGTTCATTAAACAAGTTGAAGTTTTCTCTATTATATAGTTTGATTTAAAAAACAAACATCCATAAAACAAATCAGATTTTTCCCTTCCAAACTTTTAAATTACTTACTATTTCCCATGACTTTAACTTGAATTTATAAATGGCATCATCTCAAAGGTGGAGGGTAATTTCACTTAAGAGCCAGCTAATTTATAGCTTTCAACACACCAATGACCCTTGCAATTTGGCAGTTGCTTCATTAATTTTTCTACACCTGCTCCATCTATCTTCAGGCAGGGAGGAGGATGAGGAAAGATCAAAGGCACAATTCATTTAACTACATTCACAGCCATTGTAAAGAAAGCCACCTCATAATTTACTGCAGAAAATGTGCCTAAGGGTGTAGAGGTGCAGGTAAAAAAATCCTGAAAGTAGTGGCAAAATTACACTGCTAGTCTGTCACTGTGACATGTTCTCAGCACTGTCTTCAGCTTGCTTGTTCCAGTCTTTGCTTTCTTGCTCTTTCCTTCTTCTTCTAATCTCCCCCAGCTCCCTCCTTCTTAGAGCACATCCCAGTACCAGCTCAGCCGGTCAGCAAAAGACTATTTATAGTCTGGTGGGAGAGAGGTAGCATATACAATATAGGGGGGCTTGGGGGCATAGTGGAATGACATTCTAAGGGCACAGAGTGACACTAGGGAGGGGGTAATGAGGGACAATGCTTTAAGGGGCTACATAAGGGACATTTAGGAAGGCATTAATGAAGGGGCAGAGGAGGAATGATAGGCTAAGGAGCTACATAATCAGCATGTAAGGTATCCTGGGTGGGTCAAAGGGGAGTATTTTTCAATCTCTGGTTGCTGATCTAATCTACCCAAGATTAGGTAGTTAAAGTTTTAGGTAGACATTTCTTTGGAAAACTTTTCTCCGCCTAAGTGCTTATGTACATGGAAAGTACTCTGCTGCAGATGGTGCTGAATTCCACTCGTTTAAGAATGTTTGTGCACTGCGTAAAAAATGTGCAGCATTTCTATTGGCTATGCTGGGTGAAATTCTCTACTAATATAAATCTGTATAACTGTATAAAAATCAATGGAGCTCAACTTTATGCCAGCAGAGAATTTGGCCCAGCATAGCCAATGGAAAACTGCAAGTTTTTATTGTTTGAAATCAGACCCATCTGTAATATGGGAAAACAGAGGTACAGTGAATATTTGCCTTCAGTATGAACAATTATCTATTTGTAAGAGGTTCACTGCATAAACCTGGAGAGTAATGTCCAACTTCAAATTGCATTACAATCAATGGGAACTGAGGAAATTTATCCCTAGAAGACACAGAGCACCATAAGATTGGACCCAAACTTCATAGCCTACTTAGTATCACACAATAGAATGATGGCCCTGCACATATTTAAACACAGGAAATCTGAAGTCTGCAGAAGCTTTTGGACCTGGAATAATAGGCTAATTCCATATGTATTTGAAAAGTTATAGGAAAGCTTAAGAAAATTTAGATGGTTTTAACATGATTAACTTTTAGAACAGAATTGTGGCTAAAGAATCATGTTATTTCTTCAGTGAGATAAAGTAATGATGCCTGAGCAGTGGACTGGGAAGCTCACTTTGCTGAACACTCAACCACCAGGTAATATTGTCATCAATTTAATTAAGTTATTTGCATTAAAACTAAATTCTGGGCAAATAAAATGCTTATTATAGATTTCTTGGTTTCTTTGTTCTTGTTCTTTGTTTCACTACCAAGATACAAAATATGAAAAAGGCATATACCAAATAATGTGTACATTTATTTTCTGTTAGTCTATTATGTGACAATCTACTGAAATCTGGGACAAGTAGCAAAATAATTTTATAATATTTTCATAAGTAGAGTAACACTTAGAATAAAAATGTACTATAAAAGCAATGATAACCAAGTGCATGAATTTAAATGACTAATTAGAGTAAATAAAAACAGAGTAGGAAGAAATATATTGACTACTGCTTTACTGGTCACCATTGGAGTCTACACAGTGTGGATGAACACAGCTGTTTAAAAGCATGATCAAAACACATTACAATCAATGGGCTGACTGTCACAAGATGTCTGGCTCCTTGAAGAGGTAATAGACAGAACCCAACTTGTGCCTTGCTCAGCTCTCCTTCTAGGCAGGCACAGGAAGCTGCCACAAGTAGGTCTTGTTGCTAAATAAAATGCAGGTTTAAGGCTAAAAGAGAACTTAAAGTTCTGTGCCATATTACTTTTAGTTAAAAACAGAAGATTAGGAAGGAGGAGGAGGTATTCCATAAAGGGAACTATTGAAGTATGTAGCAGTAGAGAATGAAGTAGTAAGCCTTGAATAGATAATACTCTTGAGATCCCATTAACAAAGAGAGATATTTAAGGATTTATAATATCTAAAATGACGGAAATTAGAAAGTTTTGAATGACAAGAAAGAGCAAAGAATGCTAAAACATATACTATATGCAGTGACCTAATAGTCATAATAAATTGTGAAGAAGTAGGACAACTGATAAAAATGGTGCAGGCCTAGAAACATTCATTTGATGAAAACAATCTAGTGGTTTTAAACAGTGGCACCTCCAACTAAATTTAATTCAGCAGATAGCAGGAAAAAGAAATTGAGTAATGGAAATTAAAGAAGATATTGTAAATAAATACAACTGGGAAATATATAAGGGAGGAATAGGGAAGGATCATTTCCCTATAATAATTACTTTTCAAGGGCAAGGTAAGATTGAAGGTAATACAAGTTATTCACCTGGAAATTTAAGAAAAAACTAACGGAGCTATTTATAAGTAAATGTACTGAATTTGTGAATAACCATTGTGTCAGTAATGATAATGTAAGAGAGAGCTTAAAAGCAGCAGGCTACCCCCTGTTCTTCCTGACTACAAGTCCTCCATTTCAATTTTCTGTAATACATCCTGTACCCTCCTAGGGTTCTTATTTGGTGATATATCCATTGGCTCATCCACTCTTCATATAGACTATGCTCTTCTCTTTTTCCTCATCTCCCACCTTCAGTCACTACCTGCTCTGACTCTTCATTTTCTAAGTCTGAAAGCTCATTCCTGAGCTCTGTTTCTCCCTCACTAACCCATCTTTTCTTCATCCTCGTTCTTATAGTCAGATGCTTCCACTAGCCACTTTCCTCATCCAGCAACCCCCTCTGAGTTCTTTGATCCTGCTTCCAGGTGCCAGTCAGGGCTTTTCTCTTTGACCTTCTCATGCTTTTCGTTCATAAGCTGCTTAAATCCCCTTCTAAACTCAGAATTTCTATCTGCCTCTCCAAGCCTAGAATCTGCTCTGACATCAGCTTTATCAGATGGCAGTTTATACAAGACTCTTTTGAGGTATTCCCCTTCAGTATTACATACATCACACAGCCTCTACCTACAGTTATCTTCATTGTATCTTCCACAGCTTGGATCACTGCCACAGTTTCTACCATAGCCTTCCAGCCTACTTCCTGACAGACAGAACAAAAAATACCCTAAAGAGCCATCACAAAAATAGCAGAACAAAAACATTTTCTCACTGAAACTCCTATTTACTGTATTGTTTGTTGGCTACTGTACTGCTGAAGCTTCAATGTGTTGCCTTATCGAGTAGCTGCCCTTAGAGCACCCCAAATCAGGCTCAGCTACTCTCAGAACAGTACCCAGTACCTATCCATGGGAACTGAAAATTAAAAAAGAAACAAAAAGCAGCAGACACGAACACTCACCAACTACCCATGAGAACCAGGCATTTGCCTCCACTCTTCTCCTCTAAATCAACTCCAACACCACCGATGTTGTTTAGAGTTCATGTTTGGACCCTGTACTGCTGCCCCACTGAGTGGCAGGCATTATAGACCCCCTATTCAGGCTCAGCTGTTCTCAGTATACCACCCAATACCAGTCCCTACAAACTGAAAAGGAAAACAAAGAATACCACCACAATAATACTCAGTGCACCAAAGGATGAGGGCCTTGTCCCCTTCCATCTTCTCCAATACAACTCCCACTCTAGTTCCGTTACTTATGAAGTCTGTTTCCTGGCTCCAGTCCCAATGAAGCTCTGATGATCCATGACAGGGTGACTGCCTTTATAGATCCTCTAATCAGGCTCAGCTGCTTTCAGTACATCAGCCAGCATCATGACCTGCAAACTGGAAAGAGAGAGAAAGCTCAACAACACATACCTACTGCCTTTGAGGACACAGGCCTTCCAACTCCTCCTCCATCATCAACATTTACAGCTCTGATTGCTTTCTTCAGTGCCCCTGCAGCTGTGATGCCACCAGACTGAGTGGCAGCCATTATAGGATCTGGAATCAGATTCAGATAGTGTAGCATCAGGGACTCATCGCTGGAAACTGAAGAGGGAGAAACAAAAACAGTTCCACAATGCTTATTGCCTCTAAGGAGGAGAGGCTTGCCATTGCCATGCTCCTCCACCAGATCTTGCACTTCAAGTCAGCTGCTCACAGCTGTTTGCTGGCTCCTGTACTACTTCCTAATGGAGTAGCTGCCTTTAAGAGATACCTAAATCAGAAAAGCACCAAACCCTAAACAAGCTCAGCTGCTCATGGTTCAGCATGAAGGAATAATCTGTGCAAACTGGAAAACAAAAACAAAAAAAACCCACACAACTCCAGAATACTCCCTCATTGACTCCCAGAACCAAGGGCTTTCCTCCTCCCTTCTCCTCAAAAGGAACTCCCACGCTAACTCCCCTGTTTGTTTCCTCCTGTGCCACCACCTGATTGAGCAGCAGCTTTAATAGGCTCCTAGTGAGGCTAAGTTGCTCTCAGTACACAGCCCAATATCAGTGTCTAGAAACTGAGGGGGAGAAACCAAACAACTAATAACCATATGATAGTATTCCTTAACCATGAAGTAGAAGGTAAATAGCAGCAACTGATTTTTAAAAGGTGTATGTTTTAAAATGGTTTAATGTTTGAATTGTTGGTGAGGTAGATCTTGTGCTAGAGATAAGTGGGAATTTATGGAAAAGTATTTTTTGCAAACTTTTCTTTAGGTAAATAGTGAAAAGATGTACCTGTATGAAAAATGTTGAAGAAATACCAGGGATAGAAATAAACCCAAACCTGTGTTTGCCCCACAGTCTGAATTAGATTTGTATATAACCTTAAAGAGTGAGGGAAAAAATGTTTTTGTTTTGAAAGCTTTTAAGGTTGTTTTATAATAATGTTGTCAGCCCCATAATTCAGTCAAAATGAGAGACCTTTAGACCAGAGGGTATACAAGTTCAAAAGAAAAAGAGGAAAGACAGCTGAAAAGGAAAGTTAACCAGCATCAATGAATGACTGAGGGATGAAGTCCAATACATAGGTTTAGGAAACAGAGGCATAGATGAAAGATAGCAGTTAAGTTTTGTGAATTTGGTATTTATTTGACACTATATTGAAACATCTGTTTTTCCATATCAGGCATGAACAGCTCTTGATAGTGCCATAGTCACAGCTCCAAGGACACCCACAGCAGAACCACTAAGGAATCAGAAGTCTTCTCTGAAACTTTTAACATGAGCGCCAATAAAAAACAGCAGAAAAGCCCAGATAAAGCATAAGGACAGTCCAAATCCCACATACATAAAACCCAAGAACAAAACAAAGAGAGGCTCTGGTGAAAAGCAACCATGCAAACTCCTCCATCTTCAAAGGCAAGTAATAGCTGCAGGGGTGAGTTATAAGTGGACAGCTAGGCAATGCCAAGTTCCAATTGATGGCTGGTACCTGAACTACTCATGATGGAGTGGCTGCCATTATAAGCCCCCAAATAAGGAAGTCCTGCAACCTAATCAGACTCAGCTTCTCTCAGCACATTTGCCAGCACCAGTTCCTGCAAACTAAAAACAAAGACAAAGACATGATTCCACAAAACTCACTCACTTCTCCTAAGGACCAGGGATTTACCTCCTCCAACCGAATTACCACTCAAATTCCACTGTTGACAGTCTTCTTTTCCATTGCCTGACTGAGTGACTGTCTATATGTAGACTCTATTCAAGGGAGCCCTGCCCACAATCAGGATTGGCTTCTGTCAGTACACTACACTTTATAAGTCTTTGTAAGTGGAGAAGAAAAAAGTTAAACCCACAAGAAAAAAATACAGAAGTTCACAAAACTCAGTTTCTGGTCCTCAATTCTCCTCCAAAAGTTTTCCCACTAAAACACTCTTGATTGTTGACACCTGTGCTGATGTAGTTCTGCCACTGCCATCTAGGGGTCTATAAAGGCAGATAATCAGGCTCAGCTGCTCTCACTACAACACAAACAGTACAAGTCCCTGCAAACTGATAAATGAAACAAAGATCAAAACTCTATGAAACACACTAACCTTAAGAAATGGCGTTTGTCTCCTCCCATCTCATTCAGACCATTAACTGCCTATCCCAATACTCAAGTGCTCTCTGTACACTGCTCAATGCCTGTCCTGGAAAAAAAGTAAAAGGAAACAAAACTCTCACCAACCCTAAGAAGAAGGGGTTGTCTCCTCACTTTTCCAGCAAGGGAGCTCCCATTCAAGCTGCCCCATTTACAACAACATTTGCTGTCTTTTGTGCAGCTGTATGACTGAATGGCAGCTTTTAAAAACTCTCTAATCAGAGACTTCCCACCCTTTAGTCAAGTTAGCCCCACCCCCAATCAGGCTCAGCTGATCTCAGAACACTACTCTGGTGAAGTCCCTGCAAAAGAAAGAAAGAAAGAACTCCACAAAAAATAGCTCACTATCCCTAAAGTATAGAGGTGGCCTCTTCCATTATCCTCCAACACTACTTCCACTCATATTCCCCTGTTTGCTGGCTCCTAAATTGTTGCACCACTGACTATATAGCTCTCCACAACCAGCAAAGTTCCTGTACCCTACTAGGCTCAATTGTTCTCAGTACACTGTCCAGTACTAGTCCCTGCAAACTGAAAAGAAACAAAACAAAACACACAATTGTGCAATACTCACCCAGTCCCTGTGGCAAAATTGGACGTAGTGTCTTTAATCAATATGAACCCCCTTTCACCTGGACTTTACACCACTACAATCCCTCTACCAGGTCTGTTATGATGCAATTTGGCACAAACCTTTGCATAAATCAAGACCACTAATTTTCAAAATATTATTGTCTTCTCAAATATTGTTTAATTGTCTCTGATGAAAGAAAAAATTGAATCTTTATAATGTTTTTGGTAGGCCTGTGCATACATAAACTATCCAAATTCAGTTTTTGCATAGGTTGTTATTTCCTCATTAAAAATTAGTCTTTTCTTACCACAAACCACAACAGTATTATTAATTCTGTCCATTCTGTTTCATTCTAAATATAGAAAATAACAATTGGTCTTTAGTTTGTCATTAAAATTTCTCAGTGATGTGAAAATTAGGATTAGGTTGATAATGTCATGTTGCTAAAACTCAGATTCTGATTGAAGATCTGGCTGTGGTGAGCCCATTTTCCATAACAGACTTAATTATCGCATGAGCATCTCCCACAAAAGCTCATGTGATAAATAAATCTGTTAGTCTTTAGAAGTGCCACAGGGCTCTGTTTTTCTGCCATAGACTAACATGGGTCCCCTTTGGAACTCATTTTCATTGTTACTGTTTGAATTCAGCAAGACAGGAGGAGAAGTGATTCTGGTTTCTGTGAACAAAGGCTGTTGTGGTGGTGGTTGTTTGGTTTGATTTAAAAAAAAAAATCCTTTCCTTCTATAGATTTGCAAAGAGAACTTGATTGCAGTAAATATAAATAAGTTGTCTACAGAACTATGGTAGTCCTGCAATTCAGGAGCTGCATAGGCATTTGAGTATGATGTACACATCACTGTCTGTAGCAGCACAGTGTGCAAAAAAGCCGCTGCCGAGGGCACCTGCAGTGGCAGGGGAGGAGGGATGGGAGGTGGCAGCCATGGCTCTTTTTTTGGTCCTGGGGGCATTCACCTCCTTGGCTACCATGCCACAGCTAGATGCCAAGGGCAAAATCCTGGGTGCCATGGCAACCTGCTCCCTGGGATTTATCGAGTCCTGTTTTAATTTTCTCTAGCAAGTGGCAGGATAATAATATTTTACCACTAATAGTAATAACTGACTTTAACTATCTGGGGTTGTAATATTCTCTAGGCAAAATTACTGGGATAAAGGAGTAATTGCTAAATTTTAAGAAGTGACTGACTATTTGAAGGAGACGTTTTTCAGAGGGACAGAGCACCTACAATGTGACCTGTCAGGCTTTCAAATTGAGCAACTCAAAATTGAGGAACCCAATATCAGTAGTCACTCTTACAACATTATGCTATTATATATAAAATACGATAATATAGGTTACAGTGTAGAAACTAAGTGAAGCATCTGTATGGTCCTGTGTGACCCTTACCACCTCTATATTCACATCCAATAAACTATTGTAATAATCTTTGTACAAAATATGCCTTGTGAGATATCATATGAAAATTGGTAATTCACTAATCATTAATATTCTTGTGTGATGTATGTACATGGTGTGTTCTTAAAATTATGGATATATTCTGAAGCTATGACTAAAGCATGTCAGAGGAAGTTAAGAAACAGATGTGCCCTAGACAAAGAAATATATTTGCTTCCAGTCATCAGGCAAAAACAATGAAAGTCCACTTTTACATATTGAAAAAACAAAGCTACCAAACTGAAGTGGGGATGGCCTGGCATCTACACTCAGAGGGAGAGAAAAGATTGGTCTGGGTTTTACTTTTCAGAGAATACAAGGTTTTATTGGTCTATAAAGGTGGAAAGGCTGTAACTCAAGAGATAAGTAATAGAATCAACTGATTGTATATAATATTATTGTATTATAGAATTGTATTGCTTGAGGTCTTTATACAAGCCTGTGACAAACTGGTGATTAATATCAGTGCAAACTGACTATAATAACACTACATAAGGAATTACAAATACATATTCATATAATGTTTTACTGTTTGTGACCCAAACAAAAGGAGAAACAGGTTTCCTTCAAAAAGGGGGAAATGTCACAACTACTTACCTGTCTCTAAAGAAATTAAACAAGGTATGACCAAAAACAATGGAAATCCCATTTACATAGAATCAGCAGGGGGATGGAAGGGACAAACAGCATGAGGTCATTCTGCATCTTGAAGCGAGCTCTTTGAACTCTGGAAGATATGAGCAAGGACAGAAGCCATCTTGGGCATCCATCGTTAGATGGACACAAGACAACAGAGCTCTTGCAAATTGAGAAAGATGCATCCTTTAACCAAGGATGAAGTCTTTGGGAACTGAATATAGGTAAGAAACCTGCTTAGGTAAAGATCTTTCTAGTGCTTCTGTGAAAGGCCCTGACTGAAGGAAGCAATGATTGGGAAGAAGAATTAGTGAGAGCAACCATCTTGAACAAAGCCTGTACCTTTCTAGATTAAATATTAGCCTTTTGGATGTGTGTTTTCACTTTTATTTGTTTATAAACCTTTCTAACTTTTTTTTTCTTGCCATCACTTAACCTATGATCTCTGTTAATATTTCTTGTTTGTTTTTACGATGCGCCAACTAGTGTTATCTTTAAATGGAAGGGTGCATTTACTCCAGATAAGTTAATATGCTATGAAGTATTTTTGTGTCCTTACAGGAATAAAAAAAAACCTTACTATTTTTCTGAACTGTCAAAGTGAGGCCTGGGTATTACAGACCACACAACTTGGGGAAAATTTGGGACTGGGAATGTGTTGGGATACCCCTTCAAGGAGTAATAAAGGCTAGTGGAAGCCTGAGTGAGGCTCTGGGGCTGTAGACAGCTTGCTGGGGTCAGAGCTGTCTAGCTCAGAGACATTCAGAATGTGATCTGCATGCTTATAGGCTGGTTGTGAGTGTCCCAAAGTGGGAGATGAAACAGCAAAGCATTGTGAGACACCTGGGGTTCCAGGCAAGCTGTGGCAACCTTTACTGGGGTAGATTGCACCCAGCCTCTTAATATTCTGTCATGTGGCTTTGAACTTATTTACTATTAGACAGTTATAAGGATCAGAAAGCAGATGAGTAACAAATGCCCAGGAACTCCATTTTTCAGTACCAAATGTGAAACTGTAGGAAACCACACCCACCTTTGGGCCTGTTCAAGAGTCTTCTCCCGCTCCAAATAATAAGAATCTGAGACATCACCCAATATAAACACCTATGCTGGTTTATTTACAATAGTGCAAGTTATATTACCCACTTCCAAGCAGGCCCCTGTAGGCCCTGATGTGTAGGACTCCTAATATTAGGAGACACTCAGAGCCCCTGAGTTCCAATTTTCCTTCTTGGCTACACCTTCCTGGGTTTTATTCCCAGCAGGCTTATTTAGCCACCCCCAACCAGGGACACAGCTATTTCCTGTGCTTCCTCAGGCCAAGGTCTAGCAGGCTTCATCAGTGTTGTTAGTTGGGACTCTCTTCCCCAGCTTCCTACTCCCTGCTAATGCTTATTCCCCCAGCCCAAACACTGAGGCGGCTGAGTGCAGGTGGCAGAGGCCCTAAGGGTGCATCTACACTTACAAATTAAGTCGACTTAAGCTTGCTGCTTAAGGTACAATGGGGCAAAGGCTGAGCCCCCCAGCACTTGGCAAGGGGTGCCCCCCCCTGCCACCATGGACCTGTCCCAGGTCCACCTAGCCCCTACAAGTCGACCTAGGCATCCAGTGTGGATGCTCTAGGTCAATTTTGTAGGGTCCCCTCTAAGTCACGTGCATCTGACGAAGTGGGTTATAGTCCACGAAAGCTTATGCCGAAGAAAATCTGTTAGTCTATAAGGTGCTACAAGACTCGCATTGTTTTTGGTGTATTTATACTTTCTCTTTCATAGTGATATGTATGGATGGCTCAATTTTTAACAGTGCCAAATTTTCTCATTCTTTCAACTTCTACTGACTTCATTCAGAAACAAGGATATTCAATGCCCCTTAGAACCTGACCTTCACTCTGTAATACAAGTTAGCTTTATAAACTATTTTGGGATACAGTGTGTTTGAAACAAACAGTTTAACAAATACATGTGTGTGTGTGTGTGTGTGTGTGTGTGTGTGTGTGTGTGTGTGTGTTATGCACCGAGATGACATACTTTTAAATGTAACCATTACTGGCCTAATTCTGTTCACCTTGAAGTCAATGGGAGTCTTCCAGTTAGGCCAATGTAAGACATCTTTGAAAATTTAATAATGAACATATATTTAAAGCTATATAGTAGTCACTGTAATGGAGAAGCGGATTAGTTTCTTTTGTTCCTGAATTTTAAGTTTACTAACAGTAGAATTGTTCCTAGCACTGAAACTAAAAACATTTGTGTTTGGAATTTTGTCAGCATAACAATTAGTCTTTCATTAAAATGCTCTAAGAGTTGTACACCAAAGAATGTAATAGAAATTAAAATTAACTTTAATAGCTTGTTAAGACTACCCGAAAGTTTCCTTTGTTAATAATTGGCTTTTGTAATAAAAAGCAAGAAAATAATAGTTTCTGATTAAAGTTATTTTTTTTTCCCTTTTAAGAAGAAGAAACCCCTTAACCAGAACCAGGAATGTGCTGAATGAATCGATCACCATTTGTTTTGTACGTTCAAACATATAAGTAACATGAAGAATGAGGCAGCTGTTGACAGAAATGGTAGGTGATTTTTTACACTTTCAACTGTTTTCATTTTTTAACTGTTTGTATCAGATATATTCATATTATAAATTCTGGCTGAAGGACCAATTCAATAATCTGTGGCTAAGCAATTTGAAATTGAGACAGATTTTTAACTGGTGTAAATTGAACTAGTTATGCTGAAGTCAACATGCTGATATCAATGGAGCTGTCAGTTTACCCCAGCTTGGGATCTAATCCATCCTTGTTGGCATGAACTCATTCCTCTTCTTTTTCAATCACTTGCACATGAACAAAGTTAAACTGACCACCAAATTTGGATTTTGAAAGTACTTTACTATGAGAACATAGACTTTTTTTTTGTCTTCCTTTGTATAAATGAGCAAGAATAACCTATTAGGCACAGGTAGCTATGTCTGACATGATCAATTTCCCCCATGGAAGGAGATGGGCATTGATAGAGCTTGCTCTTTTGCATCATCTTTCACTATAATACATTTGTAGTTTTCTAGTCAATCTTTGTCATGAAAAGGGACATGTGCAAGGTGACTGTGTTCTCAAAGACTATTAAAAATTACCGTTTGAAAAGGTTAAGCCAAATCCATCCCTGGTGTAACTCTATAGAAATCAGTGGAGTTATTCTTAACATGAATTTGTGTCATTATTACCTAGTTGAGAATGAGAAGATAGGTGAGGAAATATATTTTATTGGATCAATAAAAATAAAGCAAAATGTTGATCTAATAAAATATATTACCTTATCTACTTTGCGTCTCCTATACCTAGGAACAACACAATTACAAAAATACCGCAAACCACTATAACCTATGTGGTCAGTTCCCTTTGTTGAAAAACTGCCATTGTTTTAAGAAATGCTTTATCTGTTTACTCATTTCATTAAGTGCCTGCTTTTTATTCATAAAAGAAACAGGCATTTTTTTTCTTCCATCTGCATGGCAGATTTTGATACTCTGTTGGGTCTCCCATCATCTCTGTGATGCAAATCATGGTCCCTCAAGATGGAAAGTTGATCAGAAGTATCTGGAAAGGAGACCGGATAATTCCGGCCAGCTAGTTAAAACAAGGTATGCTCTGAGCATCTGTTAACTTTAAGTACTTTCATAGCTTCTAGTGCATGATGCACACCCCGTTGAAGTCAATGGAAAGACTCCCAGTGACTTCATTGGACTGAGAATCAGGACTCTACATAGGGACTGCAGAAGTGAGGGCCAACCAATTTCACCTGTGTGGCACTGTGTTCTATCCCTTCTCCCTTCCCCCACACCCACAGTCCCCTGGTCACCTGATGACAAACAGGATTTTAAAATAGAAATCACTATGAAGCCAGGGTGATCTCACAACATATAATTAAATAATAGTTAATCATATATTACAAAGATAATATCTATGTTACAAATAAAGCTACACAAGATGGAACAGAACAAACTTCAATTGTTCCCCTGGATACCACATTACAGTTAGAACTTTCTGCAGTTTGGTTTGGGAATGTCATGTATTTATCATTACTATTTTCGTATGTTGAAAGATTTTAAATTCTTCTGGGCAGGAACTAACTTTTTTTTAGTGCTTAGCAAAATGGGATCAAGTGGCCATGACCAAATACAAATAATATTGGAAAATATTCAGGTGAAGATTACTGCCATCCCTGAAGTTCCCTACTACCAATCAAAATAGGACAAAGCTTTTTTTCAGTAAAATCACTATATACATATATGTGAAGACAGCTCATAAACTTACTCTATAGAATAATAGAAGGCTAAAGGAAAACCAGTACACAGAGAATTCTTAAAATAGACGAAAAAAGATTTATTCATGTCTGGGGAGGGAGGGGAGAATATTGGCTTGCTATAACTCATTCCTCATCTTCAACAATTTTATGGGTAGGGAGGGAAAAAAACCAAAAAACAACAACATTTAAACCTTAACACAACTATAACATGCTCAGTAACTTTGTTAATATTGTTCAAGGTGTTTGACTTCAACAAGAACGACACATGCACCTCTGATAAGAGAATTTCACACCCAGGATCCCAGTGTGAAAATAATAAACTTTGTGACTGGTAGCAATGGTCAAAAGAAGAACCATACTTGTCTGAATGAAGGATAGAACTCCCATAGTAGCAGCACAAATAAAGAGTTGATTAGATGTTGTGCCCTGGAGGAACCCATTTAGGAGAAAAGGAAAAAGTTTAGAAAATTACGTGGCATTAGGAATGTCTTTTGAGGATCCCTCGAGACTAACAAATTGGCTCAACATGTGACATAAACTTGCCCTCTATTAGAACCTAAACTGAGGGGAGAGGGGGGAGAGGGAATAAAGAGAAAATCAACAGCTGTAGGCCCTGTAAACTTTAACACTAAGCAATAAAGGAAATATAACAACTGCAGGTTAGAAACAGGGCTAGATTCTGCCATCCTTACTGAACTCTGCACATATAGTTCTGCTTGTTTAAATTTCAGTATTACAGAAGGTCAAAAATTTTCATTCAGAACTTTTTCCACCCAAAGAGTACATTCAGTTTGACCAAAACATTTCACAAATTTATATTTAAGTTACCAAATTGTTTGTTTACAAACTAAAATATACAACAAATAAATCTAAACATTTTGCTTTATTTTTTCAATTCAAACTTACTTTTAAAATTTACTACAATTTTCTTTTTTAAAAAAGATATAAAAAAGAAAAGCTCAAGCAACATTATTAGTTTTGTGTCATATGAAATGTTATTCAGCACTCCCTCCTCCCCCCACTTTTAAAAAAACATTATGGCCAATGAACTAAAATCAGTCTCTCATACAGATCTACTCTAATATGAGTCAGGGTGGCAAAATCTGGACAATAATAATTATCTATGAAAAACTGGTTGGAACAAGAAAGGATTCTGCATGTTGAGGTACAGTTTAAATGTGCTTGTGTTGGTACTTTATTGTGAAACAGAACATATAAGCTGCCTTGACACTTTAAGGGCCACTCAGAAATTTAACAGATTTCCTTGAATTGAAATCTACAGTAAAAGTGGTGACATAATAAATGAGTTACTCCATCTTCACCTCATGTAAATTTGCATAACTGCATTGATTCAGTTTCCTAATTCAAATCAGCTGAGTGTCTGGATAAGGCAGCTGAAGAGAGGAGACTAAAATGCCTATAGACTCTAGTACCATTTGTTATTTCAGATACTGGTCAAAGAGAGGAACTGGAGATAATGAAGACTAGTATTTGAACTAAGAGAGCAGAAATAATTTTTTTGTATGTGGACCTGAGGTTATTGTCTCATAAGCCAATAATGAAGGATGTTACTGTGCTGACTGACCTACATGTATGGGGTTGTGTTTCCTCCCTGAATAAAAGGACTCCTAGTTCAGGAAGTACCCCTGATAGGAAGATCAGGATAGAAGTGGGCTTCCTACTCCAGAAAGGAAGTGAAATTGCTTTCAAGTCAGCAGCAGAAGAGGAGCTGCCTCTATCCCTTCTTCCACTAATAAACAAAACAAACATTCTGCTTATTAAATTCATGCCTGTGTCATTATTCTGAGGATTCGACTATTCATGAGAACCATCAATAATGAGATTACGAGGCCATGCACATAGCAGGGGACCAGCACATAGAAGGGAAGGGAAGAAAATAACAAATAAGAGCAATTATGAGGATGCTATGCAGCAGCAGGAAATATATGGACAAATATGTCCATTTTTTAGGCCAGAACTATTTACAGGGGCTGAGGAGGATTTTAGTTACTGGGTAGGACACTTTGGGTGCGTTTACACCAGTAAATTAAGTTGACTTAAGCTTGCTTAAGTCGACTTAATTTACTCTGCGTCTACACTACACTTTCCTTAAGTCGACTTAAGCAGGCTGTTTAAGTCGACTTAAGGAAAATTAAGTTGACTTTGTTAAACCTAGTTTAAAGTTGACTTTAGGCTTAAGTCAACTTTCTAAAGTTGACTTAAGCCAGTGTGGACGCATAGTAGACCTAAGTCACTTTAAGTTGACTTAGGGCTCTCCAGGACTCCCTAAATTCCCCTCTGCCCTCCCTGCAAAGGAACTCTGCCCATCCTGCCCCTATGCCCTGCCAGGGTCCCTGTCCCCCTTTGCCCCATTGTACCCAGGTACAACGGGGCAAAGGCTGAGCCCCCTAGCAATTGGCAAGGGGTGCCCCCCTGCCACCAAGGACCTCTTCCAGGTCCACCTAGCCCCTAGAAGTCGACTTTGTAAATTCCCCCCTAAGTCGACTTAAAATTTAGGTGTGGACATGCTAATTCGTTATATTGACTTAGCTAAAGTCGACCTAAATTAACAAGTGTAGACATAGCCTTTGAATGGACTACAAAGGTAAATTGATGCCCAAGACAGAGAGGTAGCTTTTTTTGTGTGGTGCTACTGTTGTAAGGCAGAGCACATCAGGTCTGCACATGCCTGTCATCTCACACAGAAATAAATTACAAAGCCTTGAAAGAGGTATTGTGTAATAATTTGACGCTCCTTCAGATGAGAACTGGGCACAAGCAGCATTTGCTGACAAAAGATATCAGGCCAGAGAAATGCTCAGAGACTATGGGAATCCACTCAGGAAAGTATCAGTGAAAGCTTTCCCAGGATGACACACGGAAACACAGAGAGGCCTAGGATGACATTGTTTCCTCATGTAGGACAAGAAGATGTCTTTGATACAGCTGTAGAGTACAAAACTGCAAATGCTTGATTAAACCATTTGGCTAGTAAGGGAGCCGCCACACATCCATCAGGTGGAAAGGCTTGTGGGTCTGGGTCCATGGGACTCAAAGTCACAGCAATGAATATGATGGGATCAATGATGTAGTTAAAAATCTGAAGGAAGCTGCAGAATTACTGTTCTGAGAAGTCAGATGGCACCAAATAGAAGGACAAAAGATTCCCAGTATGAGAAAGCAAGGGTTTTTTTTGTTTGTTTTTGGAGTTGTGGGTTGTTTTTGGTAGTGTGCGGGGTTTATTTATTTATTTATTTATTTTTAAAGAGCAAGGCAACACCCTGATGAGGACTCGTTTTGGAAACAGGAGTGAATTAGTGAACGTCACAGGGAAGTGGGCCTGCTGGAAATGTGAGAAGTCTGGACATCTGAAAAAGAATTACTCACTGATTAGACTGAAACGGATACTGAACATAGTAGTGCAGGGACTAGTGCCACAAACTGTTTGTTGGCAAATTCTAGGTCATTAGGTAGCAGAGGCAACGTGTGCAGTAGTATCTAGCTGCGTGGGCAGGCTGGGAGTCTTATGTACGTTTCTAATTGATTCAGGGGCACACATTTCTGTGTTATCTGAAAAGCTTTGGAAAGGAAATTCCAGGGAGAAATGTCTGAAACTAAGTCCATATTCTAGGGGGCTCAGAGTTCAGTGGCTAAAGGCTGAATGAAATGGGTAATTGGAAAATCACTATAGACAATGAATCGTAAGTAGGGCATGGTATTTTACTGTGGCACTCTGATAAAGGGGCATTGATTGGACTGATTTTATGATGAAGTATGGTGTTAATATGGGGGCTAAAATGCGTTTTACAATTGGAAAGCACATTCCTATAATTTTCCAGAATGATTTCACTACTGTATGTAGGGTAAGTGTGGTATAGGATGTAAATCTCAATGGTGGAATGGATAATTCCAGTCCATATAATAGATGTAACAAATAATGACCGACTAAAGAGAATTATGCAGCCATTTTGTGAAATACTGGGAACGTCACTGATTGAACACTCTCTTGGAACCACAAGAAAAGGGAGCTGAGTTGGCCTCGGCCTTCACAATAGAACCACCCATTTTAAGCAACAGAATTAAATTAGGGAACTTCTCTTTGCTCTGCAGAGGAAGGAATAGTAAATGAGAAATGAAAAACCAATGAAGCTATCAAAATTGTCCCAAGACAGGTGCCCATGCACTCCCAGTGAGATTTTTCTGAATAATTTTGTGGAAATAAAGAAGCTTCTACTGTTTAAAATAGAATCAAGATGGATGCAGTAGAAGAGGTTACTGCATGCTGCCACTTTACCACTATGATTCCTATGAGATAAAGTAGTAGATCAGGAGATGGTGATGAAATCTGAGGAAGTCAGAAATGCTGCCTAACAGTACATCAAAGAAGCCCTATTAGCCATCTGGTCACATAGAGTTCTAAAAATAGACCAGGAAGACCCATCATTTTGCTTGCATTAGTGGTCTGCATTAGTGACGTTGCAAATGCTACATATGTGTCAGTGGAAGACATTTTTAAGGTAGAAAGTCTCAGGGCATATATTAGTCAGGCCAAGATAAAGAGCAACTGTGGAGCAATAGGATCCAATCTGCATTGACTGTGCTGCTAGAAAAAAAGAAGTCTCTCTTCAAGGATATCTTTGTTTATGACAAAAATGACATTTCCTGTTAAAGTGTAGCAGTCAATATACTGCAATTCCAGTTCTGCCCCAATATTGAGCTCACATAGTCAATGGTGTTTATTTTGTTCATGTAGAGGCAAGAACACATCAATATTTCAAAAAAGAAGGACTAGTGTAACAGTTACTGTGCTGGCTGGATTTCCATGTGGCACATCCACACATAGCCCCTAAGAACTGTGGTTCCTCCAAGACGGAAAAGACCCCTGACTTACAACATGATTTTAAGAGGAAGTTCAGAGTGGAGTAAGGGCTTTCTGCTTGGAGAAGAAGAAAGTATGTTGGAGTCAGCAGTGGGATGGGGGAAGCTATTTTTGTCCCCTCTTCCAGTAACAAATATAACATTCTGCTTACCGAACTGGTACCTGTGTCATACTGCTTCTTTGTGAGAATCCACCAATAAAGAGACAGCTACTGAATGGCTGGCCCCTGTAAATGTAGCAGGTCCAGCCCCACTATGCCAGAGCAAGGGCATCTATTTGGCCAGTTAAGATTCAAACACTGGGGAACAGCATATAGAGGAAGGTGAGATCAAATAACCTGTTGTAATGAGAAAAAAAATAGCTGTGCTCAAACATATGAATAACAAATCACAGCTTCAAAGAAAAACTGCAGAATTGGAACTTAAATGTAAATTTGACTCTGTTGCCTCAGGGTTAAAGAGGAACTATGGATATTTTTCTCATTACAACAGGTGATTTGACCTCACCTTCCTCTATGTGCTGTTCCCCAGTATTTGAATCCTAACA
>ML685813.1:10405427-10425550 GCA_007922175.1 Pelusios castaneus
CACACCGTGCCCACATGCCCTGCCCTTTGGGGGGCATGCCAGGCTCCCCCTGTGCCCCCCCCAGCAGGGAGGGCATTGGTGTAGTCCTGGGGTAGCCCTAAGTTGACTTAGGGCTACCCCAGGGCTACACTGGCTTAATTCGACTTTAAAAAGTCGAATTAAGCCTTAGGTCGAGTAGAAAGGTGGTTTAATAAAGTCGACTTAATTTTCATTAAGTCGACTTTATTTTCCTTAAGTCGACTTAAGCAAAGTATAGTGTAGACGCAGGGCACATTAAGTCGACTTAAGCCAAGCTTAAGTCGACTTAATTTACCAGTGTAGACGCAGCCTTAGTCTTTTAAAGTGCCACATGACACTTGTTTGTTTTGCTGAACTAGACTATCACAGCTACCTCTTTGGAACTTGTTTCTGAATGGGTATGGTGAGATCAACAAAAATAACACCAGTGCAAAACCCTGGGTAGAAGTGAGTGAACATGCTAAAAATAGACTTCTGGGAGGCTTCATTTGTATTTTGAAAAAATAGGTTTTTACTGATTGTTTGTTCTCCTTCTATCTGATTTCCATCTTATTTTAACATTCTGTTTACATCCCTGCAAGTAAATGCATTTGCTAAGTGATGATTGAAACATTAAACAAATATTCCTGGAACACAAATATTGAAATTTAGAGTAACTAGAATCTGCACTTGAAACCTCAGTTTAAGGGGTCAGCCATATTGCATTCATTTTTTGGCAGAGAAAACATACCACTTGTCTTAAGACAGGATAGTTACAACTTTCAGTAACATGTTAATTCCAGAGGTATAGTAGATGTAAAAATAAGGCTTAAATGTAGTAGTATAGCAAGGACTGACTTATGGAACCATTACTGGTTCCATACAATTGCATTAAAAACATGACAATATATTTTCAAAGTTAAAAAATAGAAAATTATCATTGCTGTCATATAAGAAATGAAGCTTATGAAGACTTGTGATGTGGCAGGAAAAAAGTGGACCAAGGGATTTCAGTTTTTAGTGATCTAAAACAAGGATTTCTGAGTGCAGGCATAGCAACCATTGGTAATTTCAAGCCCTGATGTGTTTAAACATGAATTCCCAAATCTGCCTCCTTTGACTGTTTTATGAAGAGTTCCTCCATCCTCTGTCTCACAAATATATACCAGGTTGATACACGGAGGAGACAGACTATGCAAACTGATGCTGCTATATTACCCTTTATTACTAGGAAGATCAATCACAACTAGTACAAAGCAATAGAGATTCCCTGAAGCTAGTACTGATAGCCAGATGATTTTATTGTTATTGCTCACTATCCTACCTTAAAGCATTTATGAACTCAAAAGGACAAAGATTTTAGTTACTTTTCAGCAATTTGTTAACGTGGTGCTTGTGGATGCTTCATGTTTCTTTGCAGACTCACTGAAAAGGCCAACTGAAAATCCAAAGCAAGCATAAGCCAAAAGTAAGAATCAATTTAAACAGGAAATGGTAGGAAAAAACAATCATGAAGTTCTGTTATGCTTAATGGATAGAATACTGCAGGTATTTTTCCCAAAAGGCTGTATTATAGCCTTGTCAAATTTACTATAACATTAAACTCAATTGTGTCAGCAGCACTGTTTTGTTGATTTTTTGTGAAAAAGAAAATTAATCTACACTTTGAAACCTGATCTTCTAAAAGTCTTTTTTCTTAAAAAACCCTTTATAACAAAAAAATATTGTATCTCTACCAGTGAACTAAATATGACCACACTGTGTCTTTAAATTGACCAGGCATGCATTTATTTTAGTATGTATTTGTTTCAGAGCTAATGTATTTTTCTGGGGTAACCTTTGTCATCTTTTTTTCCACTCGATCTTTCCCCCACCATTATCCCCAAACAAAACACAGCAATAAAATTCATACACACACATCCAGCAAATTTAACACAGGTGAACTTTGTATATATAACTGTCAGCATCCAATCTTTCCCAAATTTAATCAACAGTGCCACCAGGTGGTTATATCAAAGCAAAAACAAAATCTCTGCAGTAAAAATGATTGAATGGTTTGTTACAAAGCAGTTTTTATTTTGAAGCCAATGTAACAGAATAATGGGACATATTGTACGCAAGTAGTTAATTTTAATGCTAAGTAATGCAAATCTTTTCATAACAGTTTGTTGTTTGTTATAAAATGTTATTAATTACATATCTATATTGGAGTCTTGATAATATTAAATTTACAATATACAGACGTCAAGTCTGCAATACCACTCAGGGAGAACATCATAAATAATTTTGGTTTTGTAGGAATAATTTCTCTTTGTCTATCATGTTAAGTTATGAGCTGCATCCATTCTCACAATGTATAGGAATTCAATGAAAGCAATGCTATTTTTGTATCTCAAACCTCAACAGTAGTAATTTGTCCAAGGAGGGTTGCAGTAGTAGAAGAACATGTATTATTAGTAACCATTATTTAGGGGTTTTCATAGCACATGTTCAAGGATGACCACAAACACATTTGAATATAATTATTGTCTTCGACAACTGAAAATTATTTAAAGAGTTGTGAAATAAAGGAGGGACTTATGGACAAGATTCCTCATAGACAAGGTTCCAAAGAGAAGGATTCGGAACCCTGAAGGCATTCCTGATAAAGGTTTACATCTTGCATGCAGGTTTACATCTTGTGCCAGGACAAGAGGGGAAGGAAGTAGTGGATTTCCAGGAAATCAACAAGACTGCAAGGTAACTAGAACCAAGGCAATTTAAACTGTTAAACAAAAGGAGGCATTTTTCCAGCATCATTCTGCCAGACAGAAAAATCAGTGAAAGACCTGATGTATGCACTAGTGTAGTTAGACCTCATATTGAGTTTTATTAAACTATGTGGTTAAATGTCTATATCATGCTTACTGTGGCACAGTAGAAATATTTAAACAGAAGTAGTTTTCAAATTCCAAGTGATCTAGTAATATCTATCTGGTTGCCTCCTATGCATGAGACTAAATGCTACCAGTGACAGCATACCAATTAAAAAAGCTATGTGATACATCAGTATGTGACTGGCAAAGATGTCACTTTTAAAGGAAGCACATGATCTCACTGTCTAGTGTGAAACATTTGGTCTGTAGAATTCTAAACCAGATGGAACACTCATACAAAGAACTAGGAGGTGTGTAGAAAAAAGTCAGTATTATGTGCCTGGATAAAAACTACAATAAACAAAATACTTCCCTAGTGTAATTCTGAGACTAGATGCCAGTTTTCAGTGATGTCATAAATGAAGTACACCTAGCTTAAGCTTGACAGGATACTTTTTTTCCAATCCTGTGAAAAATATTGACATCTTACATTGGAACAAAACTGTGTGCATGCATGCACCAAATCAGCAAAGCCATTAGCTTAAAAGTTAGGGTACTCATCTGGACAGGTTAAAGTCCCTCTTCTTCCTGGTTCAGAAAAGAGACTTGAATTTGGATCTTCCACATCCCAAGGACATACCCTAACAATTACATTATTTACTATTCTGAGTCTTACTTTCCATCTTCTGAAGTTCCATCCTAGACCTCAAGCACCTTTCTGACTGTAAGTTTACTTAAAACTTACATTCTCCCCTCAAAAAGTTGGTTTCAATGAAATGGCATTATTTAACTCCCCTCTCCCCACAAGTCTAAACATTCAACCAGTAAGTTATGCAAATCTTTCCACAGCTCACTATGCTGGTGGCTCAGTATAACTGAAGAGGTGGAAATGAATAAGTATTAGCAGTATTTATGAGTTATGGCCCCTTTTATAACAGTAGAACAACAGTGTATCATCTTTATTTATTTTGTAGCAGATATAGCAAGAACAGAAATATCTTAACACAATTAATGCTAATGGCAAGGGTCAAGGAACATAAACCAGAACAGGGAAAGAATAGATTAAAGAATATTTAGATAAGTTAGACATATTTAAGTTGACAGGACCTGATAAAATTCACCCTAGGCTACTTAAGGAATTAAGTGAAGCAATCTTAGAACTGTTAGTAATTATCTTTGAGAACTCACAGAGAAGGGGTGAGATCTCAGAGGACTAGGGAAGGACAAACAAACACAGTACCTAGTTTTATTAATGGGAATGAAGAGAAAGGAGGGAATTATAGATCAGTCCTGCCTAATTTTCATACCTGGAAAGATACTGGAACAGATTATTCAACAATCTACGTGTAAGCATAGAGGATAATACGTAGATAAGTAGTCGGAACCATGGATATGTCAAGAACAAGTCATACCAAATAAACCTGATTTCTTTCTTTGACAAAGATACTATCCTACTAGGGTTGAGAACTGAGGGAGAACAGTAGATGTGCTAACTTGATTTTAGTAAGACTTTTGATAAAGTTCCACATGGCATTCATCTGCACCAATTTTTCTTTGTTTGCTGATGAGAAATTGCTATTAAGTGGGTAGACAATGGGTTAAAAATTATGCTCAAAAAGTATTTATCAGTACTTTCCTATTGTACTGTCATAGGTCTAGTACTAGATAATATTTTTAATCATGACTTGGATAATTGAGTGGATTGTACACTTATAAAATTTGAATGAGGTTGTAAACGCTTTGGAGGGCAGAATAGAATTCAAAACTGCATTGATAAATTAGAGAATTTATCTGTAGTCAACAAGATAAAATTCAGATAAATGCAGAGTACTATACTTAGAAAGCACAAATCAAATGCACCAAACCAAGGACAATATCTGTCTAGGCAGTGGCAGAACAGATTAATATAATTGGAGGTATAATAACAGGAGTGTCATATGAAAGACATGAGAGGTAATAGTTCAGCTCTACTCAGCACTGTTGAGGTTTCAGCTGGAGTATTGTATCCAGTTTTGGGTGCCACAGTTTAAGATCATCACAGTCTCTAGAATTATTGCTGATGTGACGAGCACTAAAGGTACACCTGGCCAACTGTGGCCTGTTATGACCTCCTGGCCCAAGAGACCCTCGCTGATTTAAAGCCTCCACAACAGGCCTCGAACAAAGATCAGTTTATATCTTTGAACTCTAGCCAATCAGTGGCATTCTGAAGAGGCGAGTGGGGGACCATGCCCCTGGGCATTGGCCTGGGAGGGGGGGATGGAAGGGTCATCACCAAACCCTGTTCCAGTGGGTTGCTACTGCAGTGGCCTAATAGTCCCTCACAGCTGAGCTAAGTGTGGGTATCAGCAGGAGATGAGGGCTAACCTAGAAACACTGCAACAGGCTACCGTGGAGTGGGTTGCTCCCCCAGTTTCCCACTGAAGGGACTGAGGGTGAAAAGGTGCCTCCAGCCTTGAAGGAGTTGGGGAGGGCAAGATTGGGGCTACACCTGGTTCCTCTGGCCCCCTAGAGCTTCACATAGGAAGCCCAGCCCAGCTGCAGCCAGGACCTCCAAGTTCCCTGACCTACCTGGCTGGGATGGGGGTTTTCCCTCAGCATTGCAATGTGGTAAGTAAGTAAGGAGAGTGGAGGCCAGGGGAACTCCTGGAGGTGGGTGGGGGATGAATAAGGGCTGAATGGAATCTTATCAGGTGAGGTTTCCCTCCAAGTCTCCTACTGCAGGGGCTGAGGCTGAAAAAGCTGCCTTGAGCCCTGAAGAAGCTGCATAGGAGGGTGCAGGGCTGAGGGCTGTGATGCCCTCTCCCATCCCTAGCTCCCCTGCTACTACTTGAGGCCAGGCCATCCTTAAGGGGGGTGGATGGGGCGATTGCCCCAGCCCCATGGTTATGTGTGCCCCGCGCTGTCCAGCTCCCAGCTGGAGGCAGTGAGGGGCCCATGCCGCAGGGGGGGGGGGCGGGCCCCGCGTGGCGGCACTTCGCACTGCCCCTGCTGCCTTTGGCTAAAGGCAGCAGGGTGGAAGGCTTTCCCGGCCTCTGGCCAGGGCTGGCCCTCCCCACCCCCGGGGCATAGCAGGGAGGCCCAGGGGCAGGTCAGTTCACGGGGCCTGGCCTCTCTGGGCTGACCCGGCCTGGCCTGCCCCATATGGTCAGCCCCGGCCAGCGGCGGGGCCTCAGGACCCATTCCCCGGCCAGGGTGCCGCTGGCTACAGCCTGGGGTCCCAGCCGAGGCCGGCTGGTGACTGAGGGCGCACCACCGCTGGGAGCCAAGGCTTGCTGGGCTCCCAGGTGGGGGAGCAGGTCGACCCGAGCCTCCCTTCCCCCCTCCAGCGTGGGGGTGGAGTGCCCCCCCCAGACCTGTTGGCCCTGGGCCCCACTCCCCCCCTAGGGACGGCCCTGACTTGAAGCATACATTGGGAATGGCCACTACTGCCCAGGTGGGAAGAGAAAAGATAGGGGAAAGCATTTTTTGACTCCTCAGATGTGACTTTGCATCTTAAATAAAGACAAATAAAAGGAGGGCAAGCACTGATTTGCCAGTAGGAACTGTCTCTATTAACACCGCCTCCCCTGCAAAAACACAGAATAAAGCTGGCCCTGTAAAGCCCACCTCCTGAGAGCAGTGCACACTCAGTGTGAGTACCACAGACTGGGTAAGAGCAGAGGGGACAGCTGAGCCAAGCCTGCATTTTTACTCCCCAAGACTTGAAAAACTGGGCGCTGATCCGAAAAAGGTTGAAGACCGCTGGTTTAGACTGATCTGCAGTTCTTGTGTTATGGAAATACGAGATCCTAGGGTCACATGACCCACTTTCTGCTCGGTGCTAAGCTACTGCCACATATCAAGGACTAACTCACCACAGCAGCTGAGTGAGCAGCCTCGGTTTGGCTGTGCAATTGCCCCACAGTGTGGTCCTTGCCAAAACAGGCAGCAGCTAGAGGTGAGAGTCTCTTGGAACCACACAATCTCAAATGCTTTTGAGACTATCCCAGTATATAATCCTTCTAGCTAGAAGCAGGTAGACAGATGAATGATACTGGATATATCTGTAAACATTATTTCCTAAAACTGTACTTTGGATTACATTCTATCAGCTTGGAACCTCTCCAGTTCACAGAAAGCTTGCTTCTCTATCCAGTGTGTGTAGCCAAGTGACTCACATTGCTAGATGAAAGAGCAAAATGCCTCCAGGGAAAAAACTTGACACAGCAGTTTGGCTGACCCAGCAGCTAAAGAACATGTAATGTTTAGCAGAAGAGGGATCTCAGACAAATTTGAAAAGACTTGGTTTAAATTTTTAGAGAACTTTGATTCATTTCTAATCAGTGGAAACCAAGATACTGCTTTCCTTTCCCTTCCCTGCTCTCTCTTCCTTTTTCTTTCCCTCTTTTGCAATTTCCTTACTTTTTTTGTTTATTCTTTTTTCTTGTACTCCCCTTATGTTTGGGGGTTGGGGGGGAGTCTGTGTGATTAAAATTAAGGAAAAAATGGACAAAAATGGGGAGTGGCCAGAGCAATGATAAAAAGCATAGGAAACATAACTTCTAAACACAGGTTATATTTAAAAAAAACCCCACACATACACATCATTGGGCACATTTAAACTTGAGAAAAGAAGACTGGGGGGTGGGGTGGGCATATGTATTTCAATATGTTAAGGACCATTATAAAGAAGACAATGATCAATTGTTCTTCATGTCCACTAAAGGGTAACAGAGGACAGAACAAGGAGCAATGGTTTCAAATTACAGCTGGGGAGGTCAAGGTTGGATATTAGGAAAAACTTTCTCACTAGGAGGGTGGTGAAGCATTGGAATGGGCTATCTAGGGAGGTGCTAGAATCTCCATCTTTGGAGATTTTTAAGGCTCGGTTAGACAAAACCCTGGCTCGGGTGATTTAGGGGGAGAGGTCCTGCTTTTTAGCAGGGGGTTGGACTAGATGACCTCGTGAGGTCCCTTCCAACCCTATTATTCTATGATTCTATGATAAAGGTTGGACAAGTAGTAATTGGCTTAATTTGCATCAAGGCAAATTTAGGTTAGATATTAGGAAAGCTTTCTAAGTATAAAATTAGTTAAGCACAGACCTAGTATACTGAGGGCGGCTACAGAATCCTCATCTGTAGTGATGTATATTCACCTCTTGTGAGCATCCCCTGATTGAGTATGTGTGATTGCAGTTTTATCCATTTCCTCCGCTCATGGTATGCCCTGTCAGCTGTTGCACTCACCACGTGAATTTTTGGTGACTCTTAACTGTCAGAGTCCCACACAATCCATGAGCAAAATGGACACTTTCTGAGTTCCATAGTTCAAGCTGTCCTGCAGCCCTCCTGAGGCTCAGTCTTCTAACAGAGTCCATCACTATTCTCTTGGTTGGTCCAGCTAGTTTGCAAAGTTCCTATTCCAGTATCAAGTAACACCCTAAGGACTTCTTCCCTGGAGACTGCTTGCCTCTACTTGAGTCCTCAGTGACCCAAACCTTCATGCTGATCCACCCCTCTTGGACCCAGTACACTGACCATAACTTGTCACTGAGTCATTCCCAACAGCACAGCCCTCTTCTCCAGGCTACCACAGCTCTAGATCCCTTCCTTCAGGTGTAGCCACTTTCCTCAGTGGCTAGTAGAGAGGATCCATTCCCTGCTCTGAGTCCCAACCCAGGGATCTTTCAAGTATAGCAGCTTCATACTACATCCTTTTACAAATTGTGCTCTACATTTTTCCAGCCCACTTCCCCATAACCTGTCTTAGGTGAGAACCTGCAGCTAGCCAGAAGCTATTCTTTCACTCCTCCAGTTCCTGCATGTAACAAGTCTCACCTTCACCCTCCACCCAGAAGTACCTCTTGCTCCCCTAGTCCCTGTTAGGAGATTGAACTTGCGCTAGTTCTGCAGCTCCTTTTATACGAGCCTGCTGTACCCTCCTAGGCTTAGCTCTGCAGTCTCTTTCCTAATTGGCTGCAGCCCACACAGCCATTTCAGGAAGCTTGGAGAACCCTCTCCACTGCTTCTTTTCTATGGTGGAATGTGGTAGGACCATGAGGCCTCCAGCAGGAGACCTCAGGGCCTGGTCCACACATCACAGCATTATTGTAGATTTTTAAAGAGCAAGTTAAAGAAATCTAGTCTGTAATGGTCTGCTACAGTGCTGGCAAATAGAGAAGGTGACCTCTTATTGTCCCTTCCAGAATTACATTTTTGTCATCATATCTCCACAGTACAGCATGGGATCTAATACAAGTTTTTGTTTTAAAGGAAAGTAAAATCACTATGCACAAACAACAAAAACACAGTAGTGTGTGTGTGTGTGTGTGTGTGGGTATGGCAAAGTATTACAAGTTCATGTCCATAACAGAAAAAAAATATTTAAAATAATATTAATCAGCCACAGTACAGCTCTAACTAAAAAAAAAAAGCAATCACATTACAGATTTGACCCTTAGCAAGGACACTGTTTTGCAAACCCCAGACTGCCAAATGCAGCTGGAAATAAGGAATGATTTGGAACACTTCCCTGAAGACTGTGGGTACAGCAGAGAGAAACAGAGATAGTTCTGAAATTTGTATCTTGATTGCTTTCTATGTTATAATATTAATGTAGTATGATGACAAAAGTTATTATAATTTGAATCTCAGTTCCCTACACACAAGGCAGTCTTATAACCATATTTTTGAATAGTTTCCTATTTGTTTTTGTTTGTTTGTTTGTTTTTTTAATTGTAACTTTGGAATGATTCCATAGCAAGGGAATATATATTTATATTGTATTATAGGACTCTCTAAGCTATTATTCAGATGTAGGGGAGGGAGTAACTGGGAAACCCATATTTCTTCTCTGATACCTAACACTACATAATTGTATCCTGCAGATAAATTGGGCTTGGATATCACAGTAGTTGTTGTCTTAGATTAGATGAAAGTAGAATCTAAGGAGAATTTAACTTCCAAGGACTTCTGTACAGTTAGTATCCCAAAGAGAGGTCCTAATTCAAGTGAATACTTCCAGTCACCCTATTTTTTAATAAAACATGAAGTAATAGGAAAAAGATTAATCAAATATTTTATTTGGAAAATTACAAAATTCATCAAACAATAATGGGCAAATATTAATAAGCTACCAGGTAGAGTGTAAATATGGGTATCTGCATGTGTAGATGGAGGTGTAAATTCCTACTTGAGGACATACTTGTGCTAGCGCTTAGCTAACAGAGTACAAATAAGTTAGTGGTATAAGGAGCTAGCGCCCTGAAGTATATGCTTAGCATTTCAGGTGGGCATGTACTTGCAGCAGCTAGCCACTTGTGCTACCACTTCTACACTCTATTTTTAGCATGCTAGCTCAAATAAAGCTCATGTGTGCATGTCTCCCTGAGCTGGAAATTATACCTTCAACTGTAGCACAGATGTAGCCTTTGGTAACCTACATCTCTCTGGCTATGTCTACACTTGGCCAAATAAGTTGACTTTGCTAAGTCGACTTTAAGTCGACTTAGCATGTCCACACTCAAAAATTAAGTCGACTTAAAGGGGACCTTGCCAAATCGACTTAGAGTGTCCACACTGGGTGCCTAAGTCGACTTCTAGGGGCTAGGTGGACCTGGGACTGGTCCACGGTGGTGGGGGCGGCACCCCTTACCAAGTGCCAGGGGACTCAGCATTTGCCACAGGAGAGGGACACTGGCAGGGCATAGGAGCAGGGTGGGCAGGGCTGTGTCCTGCCCTGTGGGGGGGGGCACGCCAGGTTCTGGCTGTGCCAGCCACCCTGGCAAGGAGAGCAGTGGGGGAGCCCTGGAGTCCTTTAAGTCGACTTTGTCGACTTAGAACTAATCCGCGTCTACACTGGCTAAGTCAACTTTATAAAGTTGATTTAGCCAGTAAAGTCGACTTTAAACGAGGTTTTATAAAATCGATTTAAGGAAATTATAGTGTAGACGTGGATTAAATTAAGTCGACTTAATTTGTAAGTGTTGACGCACCCACTGAAAGTCAAAGGGATAGAGGTGGTAACATGCCTAAGTTACTTCTGAAAATGATACTAGACCTTGCAATGTTAAGTGGACCAATTCCTAAATAACTTAAAAATCTGAGCCTGTGTTTAAATGGCTGCATCTCTTATTGTTGCAGTCTGCAACTCAGTTACCATATCAAGGCCCATTCTCTCTGGGGCAAAACTGCTATGCTAATCAGTCTCCAGCTTATGTCTATTCAGAAGATTTGCAAGGCCATCACTGGAGTTTGCTTCATGCATTCAGCAACCTTTATAGTGTGCATTCGATCAGTAGAAAAGGAGCCAGTGTTTAATTTATTTTTTTGCAAAGCCTCTTTCCAGTCCAAGATATTTTGGCTGCTTGAAACATTTTATTTTTGAGATGTCTCTTTGTTTTCTGTTCCCCATTTAGGTTTGTTTTGGTAGTATCCGATTCCTCTTTATCTGGAAGTTGCTTAATAAAATTGGACAAATTACAATGACTTTGTTAATGCCCATCATTGGCAGTTGCAATTGTTTGCATTTTTGCCATCCCATTTGTATGCTTTTGCCATTCCTTGAGTAATTTACTATTAAAGCCTGGAAATCTGTCTTTATTTTCATTCTAGATGGGGGAGTTGTTGTTTTAACCATTGTTCCTCATGTATTTCTGTATTCATACACAGCTCACTTTAAAATAAGCTGCTGATGGGACCCTAAAGGAGGGAAGGAAGCTATATTTCTCCATGTAGTTTCTGTTCTAGAACATATGACTTTAGAATGCTGAGGGTACAATCCCCAGGTAGGAAGCTAAACACCCCTCTACACTCTGACAAGTGGTGTTGCATGCAACTATATTTGATAGTAAAATTATCCTACAGATAAATTATTAGTATTTAGGAAATCTCTTTACAGAGAAGAGTTTTAAAAAAAAGCCATAAGTTGTTATGATTCAGGGTTAGTTTGGTCAACATACATATCTTCAATAACTTGCCAGAAATTTTAGGGGGAAAAAAAACTAATTTGGAACTTTGTCCCCCTGTTGTGCACTTTCCATCTGTACTTCATGCTATTATGGAAGTTGGTTGCTTTTATTAAATGGTACATCTATTCAGTTTTTATAAATATTTTGTTTCCAAAAAATTCTTCAACAGCCTTCTATGATATTATATTACAAGGAAATAGGATTCCATGCAGGATTATTAACAACCTGCTGGTTCCTGAAAATTAAAGGGTTTCAAAACATTAACATGTGAAATTAATAATCAATTGTTTACAGAGACCCTTAAGGGACAGCAGATGTTACTGGATAATTAAAGGTGACCTGCCCCTTCATGATACTATATTGCAACCCACTTTATTTAAGAAAACAAAATCCAATCCATAATATTTTCTAACCAGAATTTAAGCAATGACAATAAAAAGATATATCTATTTGGCAAGTTTCTTAAGAAAAGAAAGATTTTCAGATGTTTTATACACATACTTCCATACACACAGGCACAATATGTATAATTATGTAAGTACACACCTCTGTGTATTAAAAAAAAATGAGGGTGCAAAATCAAGCATCCAAAGGAATTAGGTTAATAAAAGTTGCAGACAAATTAAGCCACATTTTGGACCTGATCCACAAAAAGGCGTGGGTACACGACTCTGTTAGGCACCACTGTGATCCACAAAATCCCCATATAGCTGCTGCATACCCCTCACTTGGTGCCTAAATGCTCAGTATTCCTTAGCGACTAATGTTTCTGCCTCTGAGCATGCACACTGCTGCCTCTCTCCAAGATCCTGGACACCTAGCTTCATGGCTAAGCCACAGGATGAGCCACAAAGAAGATAATGAGCAGGAAGATAAACAGAAGAGTACCTGTCTTGACTGTAGGCCACAATCCAGTAGGCATGCTCAGAGTAGGTCACCCTCCACACAAAATGGAAAAAAGAGAAGAAGGGAACACTCACCCAGATGCGAGAGACCTTGGTTCACTCTCCCCATCTACCTAACAAGGAGAAGGAATTTTAAAATTCCTTCTCCTTGTTAGGTAGATGGCTTAATTTGTCTGCAACTTTTATTAACCTAATTCCTTTGAGAATTATTGGGCAATAACTACAGATCATAAATCCATCCTTAATTACTTCCACTTGATGGAGGATTGATATCAGCCCCACCCCTGCCAGAACTGCTCCCAACCTGTAAAGGTGAAAGAGGGTTGTTGCCTCCATGTACTAGACATTAAGAGCTTCAGTCCTGTTCCTCAAATTCTTTTGGGGATTCCTTCTCTAAAACCCGCTTTCAGCTCTAGTTTTTCAGGGAACCAAAACCAAGGAACCAGTGTGGTGAGTACCTATACTGGACACCTGCCACCTGGAGGTACTAGCAGTTAGCTTGGCTGCCTCACTCCCACTCTAAGTTGCTTTCACAGATAAGTTAACAGTTCTCTCCCTAACATTGACCAAAAGTGTATTCTTTCCTAGGTCAGAGAGGTTTTCCCCTTCATCTCTGAATAATTCAGGTATGAAATATGGTATTTTGTAAGGTAATTACAGATCCTCTTTCTTCCTAATGCTTTACACATCATCTGGCTATGTCAAGCCCATGAGCCCTGGCAGTGCCTTGTCCTACCCTCTATTGCATCATTTCAGATGAGTTTATAGTCATCTCTGGAAAAGGCCTAGCTGTGAACCTCCAGGAAGAACCAGCCATGTGTTTGTGGGCCAAATGCAGTATTAATCCTTGCACATCCAGTCACCAGCTTCTGCATGCCATTCATGTGATCCTGAAGGAAAGTGTAAACAGGAAGAGTTTAGCACATATAAATATTTGAATTATCCTACCCCAACAGGAACCTCCATTCCTTTGTATGCATCCTATTTCCTCTTATTTAATTCCCTTCTCTAAGAAGAAAGAAGAATGGTCTGGCACCACCAACCTTGACTCTAAGTCAGTCTGTACTGCTTCAACTGGGTAATTCCTGACTTTCATAGAATATTAGGGCTGGAAGGGATCTCATGAGGTCATCTAGGCCAACCCCCTACTAAAAGCAGGACTAATCCCCCTAAATCATCCCAGTCAGGGTTTTGTCTAACTGGGCCTTAGTCTCCAAAGATGAAGATTCTACCACCTCCCTAGGTAACCCATTCCAGTGCTTCACCACCCTCCTAGTGAGAAAATTTTTCCTAATAACCAACTTAGATCTCCCCTGCTGCAACTTGAAACCAGTGTTCTTTGTTCTGCCCTCTGTCATCACTAAGAATAGCCTAGTTCCCTCCTCCTTGAATCACCCCGTCAGGTAGTTGAAGGTTGCTATCAAATCCCCCCTTAGTCTTCTCTTCTGCAGACTAATTAAACCTACTTCTTTTAGTGTCTCCTTGTAAGTTATGTGCTCTAGCCCACTAATCATTTTCCCCCCTCTGCTGGACTTTCTTTCTTTCTTTCTTTCTGATAGTACTATGACACAACACAACATCCTTTAATTTCTTTTTTGGCACTGGGGCAGCTGGGGTACCTTAGCCGTAGCAACACTTAGCCTGCCTCAGTTTCCCTAGTAAGTGAAGGTAGTTGATTCATGCTTATGGGGATGTGGGTTACCGTTCTCTCTGCTCTCCTAAGTCCTCTACATAAACCTGCCTCCCTAATGACAGAGACTGATACCTATGACCAAGAAGTTTAGAACAGAGACAAGGATAAGCAAGTACTCACAGGTGGCATTGAAGGGTGTTAATCACAATGTCATCCCTTCTTCACCTGAAGTCTCCTGTATCATTGGCCACCCACATTACAACTTCTTCAATTAATGAGGTCCTACCAACAACCATCTCATTTGCTATACAACCCTCTTCTGTTTATCATCTATCATGGTTACTCTTTCCCTATTTATACTACATTTCTTAATTTGTCCTATGATTTATAATAAAATATCATCCACATTAACACAACAAACTATTTGTGTAACCTTCTAGCTCAAGAGACCTCATCATCAGAGAAGTCCAGCTGTGAAATAGTCATTGCTTATCTGTTGGTTGGTAACTTGGCAGAATACCAATCATCCAATTTATAAACCCAGATGGACAATTATGCAAAAATACTGGGAAATGGTATGATTAAGGGTCACTGAAATGATAATACATCAGATGAACCTATAAGGGGTTCAGTTGAAGTTGACAATAAGAAATCATCCTTATATGTGTACAGATAATCAATTAAGGTGTCCCAATTTATTAAACACAGAGTTCACAAACTAGCTGTGTTATGAAACTAAGTTCTTATAAATTGTTAATGAAGATCAGTTGCATTGAAAGACTCATCCAGAAAATTAACTTAACGTTCACCAGTAATAAACAGTCAGCTAGTAGATAATCGGTTAACATAAAGCTCTACTCTAAATAAGCTGTAGTATAAAATCATCCTTGAAGTCATTCTGCAGTTTAGACCATGATAACGTTCCTATTCAGTTACAATTCAATATTGAGAATTGAGGTATTGAAACTATCTCATTTTAATTAGACCTGTGTGAGTCATGGATTTTTGTTGGTTCACTGGGAATTCAAAAATGTAGGGGGAAAATGGGTTCAACTGAAAGAAATTTTAAAAAAATTCAGAGAATCAAAAAATAAAAATAAAAAAATCATCTGAGATAAAATGAAATATTTTATTCATCCAAATAAAAATATTTCATTTTGATTTTGAGCATTAGTAACTTAATTATACAAAGGAAATTTCAAAACAAAAAGTACTTAAAATGGGGAAAAAATGAAACTTTAATTTTTTTAACCAAAATTATTTGGTTGACACATATTGACACAAATGTGCAAATGTTTCAATGTTACCAAAGCTGCACTGTTTGCAAAAAGAAAAAGTTTTTTTTTTAAAATCACCTAACTTAATTTCCGAGAGATCTTATAAGCAAAATCAAAACAAAACCAAAAAAATGTATAGCTCCTCAAATCAGAATTTATATTTAACCTCACGGTTCTTAATGCTTTAATCCAATGTGAGGATAAATAGATTTGGAATCCTGTTGTTAAAGGTCTATTTAATTCATTGAACTTCCAGAAATGAATCACAAAGCAAAAAAGATGAAAGGCCTGTGGCAGTGAATTTAGGATAGGATGAATAGTACCTCTAAGTAACTAGTAAAGGTCACATGATAAATATATGTAATGGAAGAATTAAAATAAATATTATCTCATCACTGATTAGCTATTATATAAAGAGAATAGGAATAAAATCCATTAAATTATAAAAGAGACAATGAAAAAGGCATACAAATCAGTGGCAGTGATTAAGTAAACACATTGCTTACTAGAAGGTATAAAAATAACAACATATTACATTCCATAATATGTTATGGAGAGTAATGTAAAGATATAAATAAAATACCATAGATATTTACAAATACAAATAATAGAATAAAATGGCCAGCACAGTCAGTGGAAAAATAGAGAATAATTTCTGTAATTAAAGTTCATTGCTCAGCAATGATTAATTTAAAACACTCAATAACAAATTTGGGAGTATTCAACCTTATTTCTAAACCTAATAGTAATAGTCATATTTGTATTGTATTGTAGGGAAGCCTCAAGACCTCAGTCAAGAGTCAGGGTCCTGTTGTGCAAGATGCTATACACATTGAAAAGAGGGAGTCTCTACTCAGATGCTTAGAAAATCTGAATAGGTTCTGGCAACTAGTTGACCAGTTAGCCCAATTAGTGCAAAGCCCCACAGGATTTTCTAGTTAATACCTTTCAAATGCAGTTTAGCCGTCCCACTGCCCCGCTAGGTAATACAGTGAAAACAAAAGATCTTGTCACTTTCTCTAATGAACAGAAGAAATAATTCCACTGAACTCAGTGGAGTTACATAGGGTTAAAACAGTATAAGTGAGACACCAAATGAGAGGCCCAAGATGAAAACCAAATGAAAATGCTTCCATATTTCCAAAAGCTGGAATCAGCATTCAAACTGTGCCCGCACAACCCTAAGGCCAAATGTCTAAAATTAAACAAGAGAAATCTTTTACATAACCAGTTAAAAGCCTGATCTGCAACTCTGACTCAAATCAAGTAACTTAGATATTGCTATTCAGTTTGCTTAAGGTTTCCATAAAATGATCTCAAATACCCTGTTTTATATTCATAAAGATATAAATCAATGTCAGAAATGTAAAAGCTGTTTATTATCTAAACAAGACAAATTAATTTGCAACAGGAACAATAAGAATTTACAAGGGGCTGGGCTCTCTGCAGGAGCATTTCAACCCTCTGTTCCCAGCTATCTGACAATGCAGTACTGCCTGAACTTCTTACAGGAGTACCCTCTCTGACCTACTGTACTTGGGACATGCTCTTCCCACTTATTTGGGGACAAGAAGAGGATTTTCCCTATCGCATAGAAGAGCTCTAAGGGGGAAATCCATGTAGCATAACATTACATTAACTTTTGTGGATTTACAGAAGGATTGTAGGAAAAGATGCAGTGTGTCGGGAGTTCCAGCCTATGTTCTTTCCACCCAGGAATTCAGACCAGTAGAGGGTCTCAATGGGGTTGAAGGACAGATGAAAGTGTGAGATTCAAGCACAGACCTTCATTACACCGAGAGATATCAATGTGACACCTATTTCAACATAAAAGCAACAGATTGTTTCTGGCAGACCAAGCAAAGAAGTTGAAAAAGAAGTGAAAGGAAAGATGTATTAGGAATGATATAACATAAAAAAATAATTACAAACGAATAACATTAGCTTTGATGAGCGTTTGAGAGAAGGGATAGGTACCAGATTTGTAACAGAGTAAGGAGAAGATGGAAAGATATTGGGAGGAGAAATCAGAAGTTCTGTTTTGGAATGACTAAGTATGAGAAGGCAGTGGGACATCCAGGAGATTTTAGAGAAGAGCTAGAGATGTAAGACTGAATGTAGGAGGACAGGTCAGGAGTCAAAAGACAGGGATGCTAACTGAAGCCATGGGAGAAAATAAGCTTCCATAAAGAGATTATATGAGAGGGAAGAGGAAGGAACTGGGTACAAAACACTGAGTGACCTCAATAGTGGGAAAGCAAGGAACCATCAGATAAAACACTAAAGCTGCAGTCAGTGAGATAGGAGAACCAGAACAGATAGGAGAACCTGAACCTTGGAATACATGAAAGAAAAGAAAGTAGAAGGGAAAAGAGTGACCAACTATGTCCAATGCAGCAGAAAATAAGAAGAAGAATTGAGACATGACTTTTAGAGTATTAGATATTTCAGTATGATCTTGCAAATATTCGTTCATTGATTACTAATGAACTCACATACCACAGGAACAGCTTTCCTTTGCAGATACATCTACTATAATGCTAGGTAATTCAGTATCTTCCTCCAAAGGAATGTTTTACACCAATTAAATTTACCTGTTATTTTAATCAATACATTTGTACAATGACATAGTGTAATACACTTTACATTTTTAGCCACAAATAGGTTGCTTGAGGAGTTTTATGCTGTCTGTAGAGAACAAAATAAAAAAAAAATCAAAAAGCTATGATAAAAAGATGAACTGAATGTATCTGGGCATTGGCTAGGAAGGAAAAAGGATGTAAATTGTTCAGTTTAAAACAAGTATGTTCACTGCTGAAAATAGGATTTGTTGCTTGACTTTTGTATGTCTAGGAAACACATTGCAAAGAAATATTATAAACAGCTTTTGAAACAGAACCCTTATTTATTTAGAATGATTGAGAAGAGACTCATGTATACTTTTACCTAGGACTCAGCTTCATAAAGACAGACAGTAGAATGACCTATTCAAATTGCACAAGTAATGGAAAGCTATTAGTGTGTGTAAGGAGAGAATAAAATAAGCTTATTAATTAAACAATATTTTAGAAAGCAGCAAAGGGAGTATGTCTGTGAAAACTGGCCTTGTGGGAGAATTAAACTGGTTTAGAATGAACAGGGGTATAGTATTTTTAAACATAATCCTGAAATAGAGCTAATTCAAAATTTTATGTGAACCTTTGATTAAATGTGTCAAGGTTGAATCTCTGTGATATTACTGTATTCACCTCAATTTATATTTTATTATCTTTGATTCTGTATTTAAAAAGTTACTTTATGTCTATAGTATTACATGTACACACATTAATATCTTAGGCTAGAGGAAGTCTGCAGAACTATTTTGATCAAATAAAAAGTTTTATAGAGTTATTAAAGATAGAGAAAATTATCCACATCATTTTAAAAAATAAAAAGATCATATAGATACAAATGTGATGATATGATGTTAGAATATCCCATATGTCTATTTTAGAACCAAATATTTGTTTCACTTACTGAAACGATGAGGAAATGAAAAATGTATGATGAGGTGATGATATAGGAGGTGACTTCCCAATCTCAGAAAGGAATTGTGGGAGATATTGAAAAATGTAAAAATCATCATCACAATTTTAATTTTTGATAGGCATAACCCACAACATTTGGATCTGGATTTTGAAACTCTGCTAATCAAACAAATAAATCAAAAGATCAGAGGACTTTAAATCTAGAATTTTGGTTTATTGTAGCAATAAGGAGGCTATCACAAAATGTTTATTTGTAACAGAATTTGGATTCTGAACCAACTCCCACTCTAATACATCAATGGTGTTTCTGTTCAGAGATTTGATTCAGGTACAACTCTAGTTTCAAATAAAGACCCATTAATTCCAAGGCTGTTCATCTTTGGGGCATGCTACTCAACCATAAATTGCTTACAAAATGCTGTATGTGTAGCTGTTGGCTGATCACTTTAAAATGTAGTTCTACTCTGGAAAGTGAACATGTAAAAAATACCTTGGGGATTGGCAGTCTTCAGGAATATGGGGCTCATCTGATCAGTCATCCTAGGCACAGGTGACAAAACCTTGCATTAGGATTCACTGCAAATGAATGGTGCTAGACAGTGGGTCCAATTAAGTCCAACAATGATATAAGAGGTGGAAGCCAGTATGGAGCTTATGAAAAAGCATAAAGTTTAGGATGATATTTTAGTTCTTAGGTTAATAAGAAAGAATTCCCTTTGTCTCTGGGATATAATTTGCATGCTAACTCAAGAAGGTCACTGTGCTCTGTCTATCTTGGTCTACTAATAGTAGGTTTTATATTTATTGTTTGTTAATGACTCCATGTAACCGGGTCCGCCTATGGCGTTCGGCGGCCTCCGAGCCCTCAAGCAGGGCGAGGCACAAATCCAGTGGTCCTCTAACCCTTAAGCAGGGTGAGACACCGGCCCAATAGTTAGTTGCCTTCCAGCCCTCAGGCAGGGCGAGGCAAAGGCAC
>ML685813.1:10425560-10491167 GCA_007922175.1 Pelusios castaneus
CAGGGCGAGGCAGGTAAGGCACCAGAGTCAGTAGCCTCTCAGCCCTCCGGCAGGGCGAGGCAGGTACAACACACGAACCTCTGTGTGGGGTCGCTGAGGTTGGTGCATTATAGGTGGCCAGGGAAGAGGGGTGAGGGAGGGGGACGCAGGCCCACCCACTCCACTGCGTCCCAGCCCAGGGCCCTATTCAGTGGCAGAGGCGTCTGCCACTGTGGTCAGCGGGGCTCCGGCCGAAACACGCTGACGCTCCAGGGTTTAACCCTGCCCTGGGCTACTTCCTCCCCTTCCTGGCTTTGGGGTACCTGGGTCTAGGGGCCTCGTCCTCCTCGTAGACGGCTCTCGGGAGACTGGTCAGGCCCTCTTCGTCCACCGGTGGCAGGTCCGGGAGCTCCTCCTCGAGGGGCAGCTCCTCTAAGTCGCAGGGGGTCTCTGGCTCCTCGGCTGAGGGCAGCTCCTCTAGATCATACGGATGGTCCGGGGCTATCTCCTCTGCCTGGTCCTCTGGGGGTCCTGACAAGGGTAACTCCTCCAGGTCTTCCCCTGGGGGATAATACTGCAGGGGATCTCTCTCCCGGTTGTCCCAGTGGTCAGGGTTTTCCCCTGGCGGGCCGGGCAGCTCTGTCCCGGGGGTTTGTTCGGGGGGCCGGTCCCTCCACCGCGGTGGAGGCTGTCTCAGCAGCCGGGTCCGCCTCCTAGAAGTCTCCCCCTCTGGAGACTTGGTCCGTCCCTTTATGCGGTCCCCCGTGTCCTTAACTCCGCCCCTGGAGTTCCTACCGCCGCCCCGCATAGGGCTGTCTTCTGGCCAGTAGGCGGAGGGTAGGAGTCTCCTGGGGCCTGGTCCCTGGGCCTGTTGTCTCACCCTGTTACACTCCAAATCAAGTGTGATTTCTTTAACACTAAAATTCCTTTCACTCTAAATGCAAGTCTCCTTCTGGTATTTGAAAGTTATACCAACTTCTTTGTGTTATACCAACTTCTTCGGGAGTTTACTCATATTTGTCTATAGTCAGATACAACTTTGTTGTTTTCAAAATCTATTTTCAGTGAAGTCTAGGCAAACTTGCACTAGCATGACTGACTCAAAAGTTTAAGAAACAAGATGGTTGTTAATGCACTGAAAAGCATAGGATCAAGCTCATTCTCTCATAGCTGCATTTGGCTCTGTAGAGCTAACAGAAATAAGAGACTAGAACTTTGTGTGGAAAGAATGAATTTATTTTAAAGATAATACCATTTTGACATAACTTTCTATGGTGGAACTATGCTTTATTATTTATAAACTAGAATTTTAATCCATGTCCATTTCCTACGGGTAAGTGCACAGTCATGCGAAATTGTACACAATTATACTTTCTTATTTTTTTTTTAACACTTATTGCTTTCAGTTTATGCTATTTGCAGAATAATAAACACCAGGGAGCATCCTACAGTTCTCCCTGGAGAAACTACATAAACATAAATGAAGGGAGTTTAAAAGTAATTGCATCCTATAGACCAGCTATGCTACTATCAAGGGGCTTGTAACCTATGAGGCTTCACAAGTCTCCAGTGCCTTTTAGTGTTCTATGGAGTGAGAACAAGGTAGATCCTTTCAAAACACAATGCCATAGTTATTTTAACCTTCTAACTATAACAAATAAAAATAAAATCAGTGCAAAAAGTATATTTTTAAATATCTCATTTAGTTAACCTTCAGTAGATCAGTTGTTTGGATAAGGCAGTGGAAAAACATTTATTTAAAAAAAAAAGGGGGGGGGGTTAAGCCTTTTATTTAACTGTGTTTTACTGCTTACAAAACAGATACAGCTGATTTAAATAAAATAAATATGGACAAATATTTAATCTTGGGAATTAAATTGGCAATTTCTGGGCTGGCTGCTCAGTCTATTTGTACAAGCAGGAAGACTATCAATTTGTTTTTTAAAAAAAATCACTTTCATTTGCTCCCACTTTGGTCTACTGCTTTGTCCATGGTGTTCTCCTTTGTCTTAATACTGTAAGCACTTAATTATGTGCTTAACTTTACTTCTAAAAGCACTCCATTGAAGTCAATGTCCTATTCACATGAATAAAGCTATTCAACTACATCAGGGTTGGGATTTAAACTACTACTCAATAAAGCTTTAGCTCAGCAAGGGACTTAAAAAAAATTCAGACTTAAAGTACAATAATAGTCCCTTTGCCTAATAAGAATACTCTCATACTTAAATGCCTTGCTTAGTTAGGTCCTGATATGTCTGTAAATTATTACAGCAGCATTGTTTACTTTTCTGCCAATCAGCATCAGTGGTGTAATCTTCATGTGAGCTATTTATTCTATTTTTTCTTCATTGGTGTCCTTAGAAATAGTCTTTAGTAAAGTGATAGTCACTTTACAGGGTGTATAACCAATAACAAGTCATCTGTTTTGATTTACATTGAAGTAATAGTCTATACAAAAGGTACAGCAGCCTAGTAAAGTGATATACTTTTCAAATATAACTACTGGTGGCCTGGTCTTCAGAGGCAGGAAAAAGTGCAAAATAAAGAAAAAAGACTAACCAGATAGAGAAGGACTTGTGGATGACAGAGAGAGAAAAGAGAAGATGATTATGAAATCTTGAGTCTTTTCCTTCTTGTTTGCTATTCAACTATGGTAAAGGTAACTAGTAAACCACACCTGGAAAGACTGACATCCTAAGTGAAATGATCTGAAGGTATGCGTTTAGTTTCCACTAACCAGTTCATCAAAAATCCACTGACACATTTGACACTAACTCATAACTTTTTTAAGAAGCTACTGTTCCAAGGCAGTCTGAAGAAGCTTCCTGATCTCCTGATTTGTAAGAAAATACAACAGAATCTCTCAGGCTACTAAATTGGACCTTTTTACTTGAATTATGTTTATGCACAATCCCCATTTTGGATTTTCTGCTTCTTTTTATTGATCTGTGAGAGAGTGATTTAGTTAGTAGCTACTATGTGGAAGGGCTGGAGGGTAAAAAATGTTATAATTCAATTTTATATACTATTCCTGTGTGTATTTGAAGGGTTTAGACAAAACTTCTACAGAATGTGCTCAGGACACAGGTCTTATGTGCTCATTCTGTAATTCAGAGAAATCAAAACTATTTACATGCCAAACTGACAGTTTTAGCTTGAAAGGCAAATGTTTAATGAAGTTCTGATTGTCTGAAAATGGTCTTCTGTATTTAAGAGCTTTCTATTACTCCCATTGTACTTAAATCCTTAACAATCTTTACTATAACCCCTAACTAATCTCCTGTGAGGTAGGCAAGAACTATTATTCCTATTTTACTGATAGAAAACCAGGGTAAAATGAGACTAAGGATATGTCTTCACTAACCAGAGCAAATTTGCTGCTGTCAGAAAGATATATCCAGATCAATTGAGTGGAAGTGAAGACCTGCTCAATCAATCCAAAAGTTGATATTATAAAACCATCCTCCCAAAAAACATAGTGCTGCATCACCAGGTATGCATTTCCCATTGGTGCAGCTTAGTGGAGACAGCACTCTGAAAAGAATTTAGGAAGCTACACAAGCTACTCTATCTAAGTTGTGTAACTCCTATCGACTGCCACCAAATTTCCTGGTAAGTGTAGACCAGGCCTAAATGATTTGCCGAAGTCAGGATAGAGCAGGGATTTGAACAAAGGTAACTGAAATCCTTAATCACTGGTTCATCATTATTCTTATTGGAAAATGGGAACCCGGCTCATGGAAAGTATTTTACTTTAACTGTAGGAGTTTTCTTGCTTCCATTCTGAGTCAAAGAATTACCAAAACCCTGGTTTTATTATGTAGTATGGTTTTCATTCAACTAAATATTATCACCTTGTAAGAACACTTGGATAATTTAAGTGTGTAGCTTTAACAGTACTTGTATTTGAAAAGGTGGGCAAGTATAAATGGGGAAACTGAAGTAAACAGAATTTAAGGGCTTGATCCAGCTTCCATTTAATCCAAGGTAAAGGCATCCACTGACTTCAATAGGAGTGTGATTAAACCCTGAGTAAATTGATTGACTTAAGGTTTTCTGGAACCTTATGTTGATAGATTCTACCTTATGCTCTTGTATCTTTATACCATGACTCCAGGCTTCCTTAGAAATGTACAACTAATCTTCCCTTCTATTCTGTTTCATATGACTTTCTTGCTCATTGAAAATATTTCCCTAGCCTTTCCATCCCCCAGTTTAATCTAAATGTAAACAGCTGCTTCTTTTCCTTTTTTCACCACTTATATCTCCCCAGTTACAGCTGTGATCACATTTACTGTGATATGTAGGAGAGGCAAGTTCTTACCTAGGACTATATCTTTCTGAACAGCAGTGGGCAACTCAAAGTGGTGTAGTGGATGAAGTTAGCCAACATGTTGGCTTCGCTATGGCAACAGGCAACCTGGAACCCTATCTGGCCCTAACAATCTCCCAGTAGTAGGAGTCCTCAGGGCAGGATACTGCTTACAATAGTTGAGTATTTTTTATTTTATTTTTTTTTTTAATTTAATACACTGCTAGATTATGTAACTCTAACAAACAAAGGGGTGGATAGTTGAATATTTCCTTTCTTCCTTGTGTTATAGGTAATGGGTATGAATTAACATTGCTGGTAAGGCTATAATTTACTAATCTCCTGGTTTTGTTTTAACTTTGGAGCCTTAATATTATATTAAAATAGTTTTCTCAGGCATTTAAAACTATACAAGTCAGTTACCTGTTAGTTTTTAATGGTTTTAATAACCTATTTATTTTTTGTGCACAGACAACCCCTAACTGACTGCAAAAAACTAACAGCAGGTTTAATTTGAATAAGAGTGTTGATAAGGCTTATTATTGGCTTAACAAAAACATCTTTAGTTAAATTGGTATAACTTTGTAGGTAGACCAAGATCTAAGAGTTCAAGTGCTTTTAGATCATCATATTGACAACTTTGTTAGCTCTGCATATTATTTTAATTTATTTATATTGTGTATATACGTGTGTGGGTGGGTACGAGTAAATGTGAGTGCAGTAAATTCACTTATTTCAGTGAGGAAAGTAAATGCAAAACAGAACAGAGAAAACATATCTGATGCGTTATGGGATGTTTGATCCTCACACAGTTAAAATATGTTTAAATCCAGAACATTTTAAATCTAATTCAGAAATATATTTGTGTGGTGTCAATAAATCTTACATAATTTTATTATTCAGTGGTGATCCTGGGTGTCATTGCTGATGGTGGAGATCTGATGGTTGTATTTAATTATATGGGTCTTGATTAGCACAGTGAAGCAGTAATTCAAGAGAAATAGCATGTGCACTCAAGTTCTGGTTTCTGCCAAATAGATTATACGATTATTTTGGACAGAACCTATGCTCTACAGAAAAAGAATTAGGCTCAGGGAAAAGTTGACCTATGAGAAACAAATAATGAAACAAAATGGAATAAAATAAAACCAGCTCCAGCTCAAGAACAGAAGATAAAATATGATGGCTTTACTTTTTATCCAGCCAGCTGCCCTTTGACTTTGTGCTGCTGTATTTTGAAGATTACTTTGAATGTCACTAATCATAGAGTTATTGTTGTTCTTAGCTGGTGAAGCAGTTTGGGACACAGGAACTTTGAACAGGTTGTTCCTCCCAAATATTGGAGCTAGCCAAAAACCAAAATGATCTGAAGTGCTCTAACTTTCATATTGGGGCAGCACCAATTTATGGGGCATTGCTGAAGCCCAGAACAGCCAAAGAACTCTGTACTCTGTCCCCTGAGAATCTTTTCCGGCACATGGACCTACAATGCTGTTACAAAAAAGAATTGTGGGTTGGGGAAGGTGGCATCGGATGGATGAACTGGCCTATCACCATCAGGTAATCCTCTTTACACATTGAGGAGAAACTACAAGCACAGAATGAGGGCTTGAAATTTTGGGTTAGAGCCCCAAACCAGGACTTTCTACTAATTATTAACTGTTGTGATGTGCCTGAATATATTAAAAAATTGATTATATACAGTTCCTTTTTTTTTCTTAAAACAAAAAGCACCGCTAGGTGAGCTTGCACGGTTCTTTTTTTTGTTTGTGGACAGTTTTCATTTCTGTGCGTTTTTTGGTGTTACCATCTGCTGCAAAAGGAAGATTAGATGTGACTCTCATAGAAGTTAATCAATACAGCTTTGATTTAAGGTACTCAGATATCAAACTAATAGTTCCAGGGTAAGAATTTAAATTGAAATAGCTGTACAAAGGGCACACTGTTGAATTCTATGTGGCTCCTCCTTTTTTTCCTCCCACTGGAAATATTAGTGTTCTTACTGCTGCGCTCTACCACCCGATGCTGTCACTACCTCTGTCATTTTTTTTCATAGTACTATGGAGTGATTATGTTTGAAAGGACATTCATGGTCACCTTTTCCAGCCCCCTGCAGCCCAGTATACTTTATATATAGCTTTTTAATGTTGCCTTTAATGCTTCTAAAGATTGAGCAATAACTATTTCACAAAGCAAACCATGCTACTGTGATTGTCCTTCCTGTCAAAGTTTTTTTCCTATTAACCAAGTTTTAAAGAATAGCACTCCTTGTTTTATGATTAATACCCAACGTGACTCATTCTTCTTCTTTCACATTATTGTCCATTAAGTATTTATATAGTTATCATGTTCCTCCTTAAGTGTCATTTCTTTAGGCTAAATAAATGGAAACTTTTAATCTTCCCTCATAAATTGTGTGTTGGGGGGGGCGGCGGTGGCGGCGATGGGGATATCAGTGATGTCTTTTCAGAGAGACACTACAATAGGTAAAAAATTCACTATACTGTGATGTTCTGCAGTTTACTTAGTAAAAGCCTTTTCCTTCCCCAGCAGCAAAGAAACAGCAATACAAAAAAAGTTCAAACCCAGTTACTTCATCTCTTTGAGTTGTGTTATGGTTCAGAGAGAAAACAGGGTTGTTTGAAACAGTAGGTATAAAGCACAATAATAGAATCATAGAAGATTAGGGTTGGAAAGGACTTTGGAGGTCATCTAGTTCAACCATCTGAATGGTACATTTTATTCTATGTCACATAATTTAGCATTTAACTGCAGAGTATTTGAAATGGTTACATGGTAATTTTAAAAAGTATTTTAGATTAAAGTTAAAGGCACAGCCACAGTATGTATGTGATCATTTCAGCCCAGAGCAATCTTTTTGAATAAAAAAGGAAGATAATTATTTTGGTCTTTTATCAATTACTAGTGGAGTTGTTTTGCCCTCAGTTAATCACCCAATGCCTGTGCAAAGCTATCATCTCTCAAGAGTCTGATATATGGTTTCTTCTCTCCTGCATCGTTCATCAGAGTACAACAAGGGAATGTCACAGTTCAGGGCAACTACACACACACATTCCCAAATCATAGTACACCATAAGCCCCCCCACTTTTAGGCTTCTAATTCCCCACCTTCCCTTGGGCCAAGGCCCACATTTCTCTCCCTGCTGACTGGAGACTTTCCAGGTTCCACTGTTACTTGCCTTACCCTATGATAACCCCAGCAAGCCAGACTGCCTAAAGGCCAGTACCTACACTTTTCTTTCCACTGCAGAGACTAAGAATATATAATTGCTGGCAGTTACAAGCAGGGCTTTTATTGTGATGGACCTCAGGGATACTGAGTACTGACACCTTTTTCTCCACAGCAATGCAGCCCTAGCTTGATGATGATGACGTCGGCGGCCCCAGGTCCGTGGCCAAGTACCGGCACCTTTTTTTGTAAAAAGAAAAACTGGTTACAAGTCACCACACAGCTTTTTCTAAGCAAGAATACTTATCTTTAAGGCAGAAGCATTACAGCAAGAATATCAAAAACAAAACAGACCTGTATGCATGTAAAAAAAAGTTTACCAGACATCACCCTAACTCCAACCTCAGGATCTGGTAGGTGTCAATCCTTCAAAACTCACAATTGGCTTTTCTCTGTGGTTACAGGTTAATAACTGTCTCAGATGCAGATCCAGAATAAAAAGCTGGACAATTCAGCTGTTTAAATATACATCTTGGTACCTTGATCTCCAGTCTCCAGGAACATGTAATCAGCAGAATATCACTGACTGGTTTGCATAAAAGGAGATAGGAAACTTGAATTAACTTCCCACTGGGTATTTCTCAGGAAATCCACTTCACACTCCTTGTTACAAAAATCCATTCTTGTATGGAACCTTTTCATTATAGTCCTTTGAACTCCTAGTCCTTGCATCACAATTTCCCCTACTACTGTTGCATGTATTCCTGACCCATAATAATATATAAACTTTACATTTAATATACAACATCTAAAAGATAAAGAATCTTAATACAAGAAGGTATTCCAAGGATACACAGGAAACTGCTGTTTCTGTCATAGGGAAAAAGATGCATTAAATTAACTGTGCTCTACTCACATTCTGTCCCTTCTTGCTTCCCATATATCCATATAGATGTAGCATATAGTGGCCTAGACATTCCCTCTGTCTCCTCTAGCCTGTTCCACATAATCCTCATCTCCTGGAGGCCAGGAAGGGGGCCAGGGAGGTCCCCTCTTTTTAGTAGTTCTACATGGGCTAGGGAGGCCCGCTATGCAAAGGCTATATTTGGAAGACCATTTCCACCCCCAGGGAACAGCCTTTATGCTCTTAGAGAGATGTAACATGACCTTACTGAAACCAAGAATTGAGTGTAGAGATATAAATTTGGGTTCAAGTCTGCAAGTGGATTGTTTTGGAGGAGAGACATAAAGAATGTCTCTCCTGCTCACTATCCAAACTTGCTGAGTTTGGTCCTGATATGAGGCTTTTATTGCCCCTCACATTTTGCAAATCCAGAGATCATTTCCTGCATAATTCTCTTGGTTAGGTTAGGATAGGTTAGGCTAATGGCACATTGACAATGATCAATTTGATGACAAACCTGGTTACTATTGAATGCTACAACTGGAATCTTCGCAGAAAGACCTACATGTGTATTTATCAATCTGCTCAATGTTAAGTTTTGAGATTTGTAAGGGTAAGCATGAAGCTAAAAATACATTTCGTGGAAGTATGTTCATTTGGATTTTTTTCTTCAACCCATGAGAACAAATGAGAAGCTTTTTCATTTGTTTTGATCCTCTTATTGTTTTAAATCTCCTTTTTTCATAATCTTTTGCAAGTATTAAAAACAATATTTTGAGCAATTTCACACCAAGGTAACAAACCTATTGGATTCTCATTAAATATGCTGATTAGTTTTTATATTTTCTGCATTTGACCAACTTAAATTAAGAATTTCAGATGTTGTATAATAATTATATAATTTGAAATTTGATTATATTGTCTGAAATCGGTCTTGGATAAATTTATCTGGTTTAGAATGGAGGGCCTGATTCTTAGTTGGGGTAAATCAGGGTAGCTTCTTTAAGTTCTCAGGAAATAGGACAATTTTCACCAGCTGAGAATCTGGTGCTTAAATTTTCCATTATCTGCTAAGTTTAAAATGTTACCTACATTCTTCTAGAAAAATCCTAGGACTCTCTAACAAAACATAACTCTAAGTGCAGTATATTCTTGCTACAAAATTCTAAAGGAGGGTTAAAATACATAGATAGAAATGATCTCGAACAACTAAATTCTTGTATTTTAATATTTTCTCTTATGTGCTCCTGGAGGTTCTACGAAAAAAGAAAATAAGAAGACTGAGAATGAACAGAATAGATAGGAATCCTTTCTGCAAGAGAAATAGTTTCAATCTAAAGGTTATTAACTCATTTATCCCTTGGGACATTATTACTCACACACAGATCTACAATCCACATTTAGGTAGAGTTAAGTTTCCAAAGTCAAGCACTGAAAAGTTAGTAAATGTCAGTATTAAGGTTGCCAGTGTATAACATCATTTAATAAAGATTTCATCGGAGTGTGAATGCATAAGGGGGTCAAGTAGCATTTCTAAACTTTTGAGGGCTTGACTGGAGCCTTATTTTTTTTTTTTTAAATATACTTGTCATCTTTTGACGTAATTTCCTAGATTTTTTTTTTAAGCCAATTAGAAAACACACAATTCCATCAAGTGGAATCATAGGCTATGTCTACACTTAGAAATTTAGGTTGACTTTACTAAGTCAACTTTACGAAGTTGACTTTAAGGCGACCTTATTAAGTCGACTTAGAGAGTCCATACTAGGCTCTCTGGCTATGTCTACACTTGTGAATTTAAGTTGACTTAAAGTCGACTTTAAGTCGACTTAGCATATCCACACTTAAATTTTTAGTCGACTTTGAGAGGACCCTACAAAGTCGACCTAGAGCGTCCACACTGGATGCCTAGGTTGACTTCTAGGGGCTAGGTGGACCTGGGATTGGTCCACGGTGGCAGGGGGGGTATCCTTTGCCAAGTGCCGGGGGCTCAGCCTTTGCCCCATTGTACCTGGGTACAATGGGGGAAAGGGGAACAGGGATCCCGGCAGGGCATAGGAGCAGGGTTCTGCCCTGTCCTGTGGGGGGCATGCCAGGCTCTCCCTGTGCCAGCTACCCTGGCAGGGAAGGCAGTGGGGAAGCCCTGGAGACCCCTAAGTCAACTTAGAGGTACTCCACGTCTACACTGGCTTAAGTCAACTGTAGAAAGTTGACAAGCAGAAAGTTGACTTAAAATGGGGTTTAATAAAGTCAACTTAAGCAGCTGCTTAAGTCAACTTAAGGAAAGTGTAGAGTAGACACAGAGTAAATTAAGTCGACTTAAGCCTGCTTAAGTCGACTTAATTTACAAGTGTAGACACACCCTCTAAGTGGACTGGTTAGGTCCAGGGGGAGCCGAGGCTCCTTTGGAGCCTCAGGTACCCAGGCTATGGGGGCTCGTCCTGGGGAGAACCAGCCTCACACGGGAACGGTCTGGGAGAGAAGGGAACATGGAGCTCCCTTCTGGCCAGGACTGCTCAGGTCCTGGGCAGAAGGGAGCCCCACGCTCCCTTCTAGCCCGAACCTGAGCAATCCTGAGGTGAAGGGATCCCCGTGGTCCCGTGCGGGGCTCCCTTCTCCCTGGGACCTGCGGGGGGCCCGGCCAAAAGGGAGCATGGGGCTTAAGAATTTAAGCCTTAAGTAGACTTAATTTTTCCTTAAATCAATTTAAGGAGCAGCTTAATTTGACTTAAGGAAACTCCAGTGTAGACACAGAGTAAATTAAGTCGACTTAAGCCTGCTTAAGTCGACTTAATTTACTAGTGTAGATGCACTGATAGAGATTCCCACATGGTTCATCAGCATGGCTAGAATCTTTAGACCCATCATACAGACCTCTAACATATGAGATAGTGAATTAAGAAATAGTAGTAGTAGTCTGTATTGTGGCTCAATCCAGCAGGTTTCATTGCTATTTGCTGACAGCATAAGAATACTGGAATTGAGAAAACCTGGGCTTTAGTACAGATTCTGGAGAGGAGTATGTCCTAATGGTTATAGACTATTCTTTCTTTACCCTATCCTGCCATCCCCTGCCATGAACTCCCTGCATTACATCTCTGCTCCCCTCTTCCCATTATTTTGTCTCCTCCCACATTGTTTGGGTCTTCCATTCCTTTCCTTACCCCTTTCACTGAACTCATCATCAGGCTGCTTCTTCTCTTACTCCTGTTCCCTTGCAGGTTGTATCTGCTCCTCTTGCTCTTTGCCCCTCTCCATTCTAGTCACCAGCAGGAATATGAACACTGGAAAAATTCTCCGTGCTCTGTTCCTGTGCCCTGGCACCATGACAGCATCTTGACAGTAGGAGATGTAATTTTAGGGAAGGAAACCTTTGGGGAATTTGTCTGCCAAACTCTAACAAGTTTCTACTGGTCTAGTCCAAACTGAAAGAGTGGGTTGTTTGTTTGTTTTTTCTTTGGGGCAGGGGAGTAGCCCCTAACTCAGCCAAATATGTTTTTTTTTGTTTGTTTTTTTTAAACATTTCAAATGTGGGTGCCTAAAACTGGGCACCTAAACCCATTCTAAGGCGCCAATCCTGCATTGTGTGATGTCTGAATAAACTGATGCAAATGGATACAAATGGGGCTCAGTCTGCCTGTGTACCACTCTGACTGTGGCCTTATATGTCAATAAGAGGCCAGCTTCTCAGTTAATTCAGTGGAAGATTTCTTAGATTAGAGATTGAAAAAATCAGACCTTAAAGTTCTGCAGCTGGTTGTGCTGGATTGCTCTCCTTCCTTTTTTCTCATTTGAGCCGTAATATAATGATACTGAAACTGTTCCTTAATGAATTTTTGTGGAGACAGCATAAACAGTAGTAATTATAACAATCAGAATTACTTAGCACTTTTCCGCATGAAATTGAATAGGAATTTAAAAAAAAAATCTAATTTTTCTAGTGTGTCTAAAAATAGTAAGCTTCCAAGCAAATAAATATATAGTATCCTTTAAGACTGCTGCAAGGTTGAGACTCTGTACGGCAGATTAGGTTTCGATGTAGAGTGAATTTGTCACACATGTATAACTCCTTTCTAAAACGGTTTATAAGGGCAGTTCCTCTAGAAGAACTGTGACTACTATGTCATTCTCAAGGAAAAGCTAACATATTTGAAGTTAAGTGTAAAATATTAAAACTTTCTACCCAGCCTCAGAATAGATAGTAACTAAACCACTATCTTATATACAACAAAAGGCATAGGAAAACCCAGGGCTTCAGTTTGTGTCCCTAACTTACCTGAATAGCCCTAGTGAAGTCAACAGCGATCATCGGGATTTTAAGTTAGTGGCCGGAAGTGAGCTCTTCATTGAAGGACCTCACTTACGATTTCCTTAGCTCTAAAGTCTATTAGCCACCTAAAAGCTGTACCATTAAAATTCTTGCAACCTGAGCTTTTATGAAGAAGAAAATGGAATCTTAATGCAGTTAAACAATGGGCTAACATGGCCAAAGAGCTCTGTAGAGTTATTGGGCCTGAGTCAGAGAGGTTTTGAGTGGCAGCACCATTCCAGCAGTGCACAGTTTCCTTCTGCCATTTTGGGAGACAGAACTGAGTGAAAGGGCGACAGACGTATAGGAAACTCATTCCTGGAAGGGAGGAGAAACACAAATCTGTCCACAAAATAGTGACAAATGGCAAGGTACTGAAATCAGGGACTGAGATGTTTCAGGAATTGTATTAGCTGACTTGGTCTTATTTAACATCTTCATTAGTGATGTGGCAGAGGGAGTCAGATGCAAGTTAATACAATTTTCAGGTGATTCTAAATTTGGTGGAGTTGTATATCTATTCATAAGTACCGAACACTGGAAAAAAAGACTGCAAAGGGATTTATGGAGGTTAAAAATGAAGGCATAAAAATAACAAACAGTTTTAATCTGGAAAGCTGCAAGATAAAGAAAGCAATAATGTTAAATGGAATTCAGATATGAGAGTAAGATACAAATTACATCTCTTTGCAATGTGCTATAGCTGTGTAAAAGTCCTATGGAGTTTCTGTTCTGTGCACACATTGTCATAGAGCAAAAGGATGATGATATTTCTATATCTCCTTGTGGATATTGTGAGATCCATGTGAAAACTAAGCAATTTGGGTCAGGGACTGTCTTAGATTGAAAGCTGTTGGGGTTGTGACAGTCTTTTATTCTGTTTCTACAGCACCTAGGATAGCATGGTCCTGGTCCATGACTGGGGTTCTAAGGCACTAGGGCTATGTCTACACATGAAAATTTAGGTCGACTTTAGCTAAGTCGACTTAACTAAATCAACTTTAAGTTGACTTAGTTAAGTCGACAGTGAGTCTACACCTAAATTTTAAGTCGACTTTGGGGGGAACTTACAAAGTCGACCTAGAGCATCCACACTGGATGTCTAGGTCGACTTCTAGGGGCTAGGGGGACCTAGGGCAGGTCCACGGGGGGAGGAGGGGCACCCCTTGCCCAGTGCCAGGGGGCTCAGCCTTTGCCCCATTATACATGGGTACAATGGGGCAAAGGGGGACAGGGACCCTGGCAGGGCATACGGGTAGGGTGGGGTGGGGAGGGCAGGGGCAGGCTCCTGTGGGGGGGCATGCCAGGCTCCCCCTGTGCCTCCCTTCCTCCCCCAGCAGGGAGGGCAGTGGTGGAGTCCTAAAGTAGCCCTAAGTCGACTTAGGGCTACTCCAGATCTACACTAGCTTAAGTCAACTTGAAAAAGTCAATTTAAGCCTTAAGTCGAATTAAATCCAGGTTTAATAAAGTCAATTTAAGCAACTTGCTTAAATCAACTTAAGAAAACTAGTGTAGTGTAGTGTAGACGCAGGGTAAATTAAGTCGACTTAAGCAAGCTTAAGTCGACTTAATTTACAAGTGTAGACGCACCCTAGGGCAATACACTGACCTTTACTTGGGTATTTTATTTATTGTTTGTAATATGAAGTCCATGCACTGGAAGAAGAGGGAGTCGAATTCTTTACAGCCTGTCTCTCTTTCATCCTAGGCCATACTCCGTATTAATGGACAGTCGCACAGTAATCATATATAAATATATTCTAACTGTTTAGTGGATCAGGCATTAAATAGCTATGCCTGTAAGTACTCCCACATCTAAGGTAATCATTGCAGCTTAAACTCAATAGACATTTCTGAAGTACATGCACTTGTTTTAAAATGTTCAGAAGTTTCTTGTTTTTCAATAGAATGTTTTGAAATGGAGAAAATTGCATGCTACTCATTAAAAGTAATACAGATGGAAAATTCAAGTTTGTTGAATTCCTCCTCCTCCGCTTTAAAAATGCCTTCCATAGCTGAATGACAGGGACCTCAAAGAATCTACTCCTCATGTTAGTCTGTCAGTCATCATTTTGGAGGAAGGGATATTTTGTGTCTGTAAGGCCAGCATTACCTTTGTGTAGATACTTCTGAGGCAAAAGACCTCCCCATCCCTTTCTTGCTTTCCTTGTCCCAAAAATAGGTAGCTGCTTCTGCAACTGGAGAGCCCTGCAAATTCACAGAGTCTTTTCATTTTACACACTAATGGAGACAATTTGGGGTTGGACAAAAGCCCATAATCAGTAAAGTGTTCAGCTCTGAAAATAGTTCTTGTTAATTATTTGCTGATGCAGAATAGAAGGGGAAGCACAGACACTTTTGTTGAGTGATCATATGAAAAGGTGATTTTCTTTGTTTTAAGTTGTATTTATTTATTTATTGGTGGGAAATTGATGGGATATTGTTTTTGTTTTAAACAGGCATTTAGAATTTGAAGAGCATTTTCTGTGATATTATTATGAGTGTTCTAAGGAAGGTCAAGTATTTTGCCTGAACGTTTTGACAATATCCTTTTAATATAGCAAATCATCTTCTCCAGAGACTAGCTAGAGTAACTATTTAAACCAGTTTATGATTAGAATCAATTAGAAGTTAACCTACTTATATTTCTCAAATGAATTTGCCATAATGGGCATCTTATTCTAAATACTGAACCAATTAAAATCAAATGAAAATGTCAGGAGAAATGGACACCAAGGCATTCTTCAAAGGGTCAGGTATTAGTGTTTAGAAATAATCCTTAAACAGAGAATAAAGCAAAGCTACCTTAGCATGTTAGATCTCCTTTTCCATATATTTAATAATTAACACCCTCCCCTCCGTGCCCCCCCCCCAAAAAAAAACCCCACCTCCTTTAATGTAAGGGTAAATGTTAAAATATAAATGTAATGATGAAAAGCTTTATTGACCTAATTAATTACCTTGCCATCTGTTAAATATTATACCCCAAAATCTAGCAAACTAGAGCACTCCCATTCATTTTTGAATTTGCATACTTTATAGTAAAACTGGTCAGGAATTTTGTCAACTAATATTTTTAAAACCAGAACTTTTAGTTTCAACAAATTTAACCCGAACTTTAAAAAAATATATATATTTTTTTAAAATTGCCAATCTTGACTGACAATCTTGAAGTGAAAAATTCCAGTGTTCAAGGTCAAAATGACTTTTGGCTTTTGTTTACACTTTCAGCTGTGGATGTGATTCTCACCAGAAGGAAGCAAACCCACTCTGGTTCTAATTGAGCTGATTCACTAAAAATAGAAAGTAGCCACGACAGTGCAAGTGATGGGAGGTGCCAGCCGCTCTAAATACGTGCCTTGCGTCTATGATGGGCACCTTCTCTGGGTGGCTAGCCCCTTGCTCCACATGCACTGCTGTGGCTATTCTGTATTTTCAGATAACTTGTTCAGTCAGAGCCAGAGTTGGCTTGTCTCCTCTGTCTGGAAATTGCTCCCCCACCTTGAAATGAAGCTGACATACCCTTAGAGTTGAAATTCAAGTTAATTATAGTTTAAAAAAGCTTACTTTCAAAATTTTTCATTTTGATTTTTATCAAAAGCGAGCATTTCAATTGGCTCTTTTTTTTTTTCCTTTTTTAAAATTTTCTATTTGCAAAATATTTTTGAGATTTCAAATTTTGCCTTGAATCAAGATGGGAATTTTTTTCCTCCTCCTATATTGGAAATGTTTGGAGAATAGGAAAACTGCTTCCTGCCCAGATCTACTCTGGAGATCAGATAGCTTCTCCAAATGTCTATTTTACTTTGTGTTGTGTGTTCTAAACACTTATTCTACCACAGTTTCAGTTCATCATCTGTCACTAGCCATTTCTCATGTAAACTAAATAGATCTTCCAAGCTAACTGTGGGCCTGTTCCAAGCCCAAGAAAAAATAATGGGAAAGATTTCCTCTGAATTAGTTCATGTCCTATGTTTCCTACTAGTACACTCATCACTTTACTGTGACACAATGCCACTGAGATTAGAGTATTAACAGAAATTTGTTCTAAATTCTGGGTTTTTCCCTTAATTTTCTCCTTTATTTTACTTCCTCCTTTGAAAATATTGGCAGAAAATGATATTTTTGTCATGTATATTGCTTGTTATCACTCATCCTTGCCATTCTCCTCTCAGCATCTTTATTTTTCTTTTGGCATACCCTAGCTCTGTAAGAGTAAATCCTTCCTTAAAATCGTTTCCCCGAGATACCTTGTAGCTCTTTTTAAAGGGTCTTTTAAAAAAAAAAAATCAGGATCCTCATCTATTGTCAAAGATGTGGGACAATTTCTATTCTAAACTCAGTTTTCAAAATATCCTCTCCTTCAATTTTTGCAAATATTCCCTCCGAGAAATTCCACAGGCTTAGTCTTAGCAGAATTCTGTCTTTTAATGTTATTCAGACATAAAGAATTGCCTGCACACTACATCCCGGAAATGGTTCAGAGTAGAAACACATGTTGATTTGGACAATTATTATTTTAATTCCCCACCTGTAAAACAATGCTATTGGTATGCTTGTGATAGTTAAAAATGGTAGGACCCTGAAGTGCAGGGTTGATAATATTTCCAGGATGTTTCAAATATTCTCCCATTCTGCATCAAGATGAACCTGAGACCTTTTGAAGTTTTCATATGAAACAACTCCAAAATAATTGCCGGGTGGTGAGAGTGATCCCCCAGAGAGTGGAAGACCAGGGATTTAATTCTGTCTTCTATATCCTAAGTGAGTGTCATAATCCCAATGAATGCTAATATATATGAAGTGGTAAATAACCACAAAAGTTTCAGGTTCCTCAACTCTATAATTTCTGGCCAAAAAAGTCTTTTGTTGAAAAATTCCAAATCAGCTCTAGAGACAAGAGAGTGTTCGCAAAACTTCCTTTTTGCATTGCGAACGAACCATTATCTAGTGATCTGTGAATGAGAACCATAAACTTCTAAGGTCTATTCCCAAATCTATCACTGACACTCCCTCTCCTGAAGTACTGTTGTGAGGATTAAGTAGCTGGTGTTGTCAATCAAGTGGTTTGCATGTGAAAACTCTAAATTGTATTGTTTCGTCATGTTTGTTTGGCTGTTCTGTGTGTGTAAATCTGCACACCCACTCAGAACCCTACCAACCTTAGTCTGTATGTGGAAAAACTTCACCCATGCAAAACACCTTGCAGTGCTTGGGCCTTTGACAGCTAACTTGGCAGGCATGCATCAGACATTGTAGGTTTTACTAAAAAATAAGTCCTATGAAAGGACTAACTTCTTCAGAATGCTTACAGCAGGGGTCCTCAAACTATGGCCCGCGGGCCGGATACGGCCCGCCAAGGATATGTACCCGGCCCCCGCCCCTGCTGCGGCCTGCCCCATGCGTCCGGGGCAGTGGGGTGGCCGCGGCCGGGGCAGGCTCCCGGGCTCCCACCCGCTGGCCGCCTCGGCTTCCTGGCCCAGAGCTGACCCCGCCCCGCTCTGCCGACAGCGTCGGCCTCCCGGCATGGGGCCAGGATCAGTCTCCGTTGCCGGGGCCACGTTCGGGTCCCCGCCGGTGCTCCCTCCCAGCTGCGCAGACTCCTGCTGCGGCCGGGCTGGGGAGATTCAAATCTCCCGCCCTGAGCATGCTCAGACAGAGCGTGCTCAGGGTGGGAGCGGCCTGGCCCTAAAGCGGCTCTGCCGGCGACCCCTGTAGTTTCGAGCCTCCGGCCAGGTAAGGGGGCTGGGAAGGGGCTGGAGGGAGGCCTGGAGATGGGTGGGGGGGACAAGGAGAGTGGCTGGGTTAGAGGGGTGGGGGGGACAAGGAGAGTGGCCGGGTTAGAGGGGTGGAGGGGACAAGGAGACTGGTGGGAGCTGGGGAGGGGTGGAGGACAGTGTTCCCTTTAAGCTGCATGTGTGCGTGGCCATGCAGCAGCCGTCACAACCCCCACGCAGCACGGAGGGACCCCCGCGCAGGCTGGCAGCCCCCACCGCCCCCTCCAGACCCCCGGGGCTGCTTCCGTTCTCTTCCCTGCCTTCCTTTCTCTTCTTTCTCTTCCTCTTCCTTTCCTTCCTTTCCTTTTTTTCCATCTTCTTTGTCTTCCTCTCCCCTGCCTTCCTTTCTCTTCCTCTTCCTTTCCTTCCTTTCCTTTTTTTCCCTCTTCTTTGTCTTCCTCTCCCCTGCCTTCCTTTCTCTTCTCTTCTCTGCCTTCCTTTCTCTTCTTTCTTTCTTTCTTTCTTTCTTTCTTTCTTTCTTTCTTTCTTTCTTTCTTTCTTTCTTCCTTCCTTTCCTTTTTTCTTTTTCTCTTCTTTGTCTTCCTCTTCTCTGCCTTCCTTTCTCTTCTTTCTTCCTTTCCTTTTTTTCTTTCTCTTCTTTGTCTTCCTCTCCCCTGCCTTCCTTTCTCTTTCCTGCCTTCCTTTCTCTTCTTTCTTCCTTTCCTTCCTTTCCTTTTTTCTTTTTCTCTTCTTTGTCTTCCTCTCCCCTGCCTTCCTTTCTCTTCTTTCTTCCTTTCCTTCCTTTCCTTTTTTCTTTTTCTCTTTTGTATTCCTCTTCCCTGCCTTCCTTTCTCTTCCCTGCCTTTCTTTCTCTTCCTCTTCCTCTTCCTTTCCTTTTTTTTCTTTTTCTCTTCTTTGTCTTCCTTCCTTCCTGCTCTTTCTGTCTTTGCTTCCTTCCTTTTTCTTTTTTCTTTTTCTCCTCCTTCCTTCTCTTTTTTCTTTCTCTCCCTTCTTTTTTAAAAAGCTTTTTAAAAAATAATTTTAAATAAAAACCTTTCTTAAAATTAAATTTCAATTCAAAATTCATTCCAATTAAATTAATTAAACACAATTAATTCTATTTACAATCACTTTATCTTCAATTAATGCCTATAATTTCTGTCTTGTGAGTTTTCCCCAAAAATTTATTCTGAAAAAGTTTTTCACACAGCTTGAAAATTTTGCACACAAGCCGCCAAACCTAGAGGGAACATTGGCTACTAGTTGCGTACACAACAGCAGGCCAGCAGGTTAACATCGGTCAGTCCCACACTCTGGGCCTGGCCGGAGCCCACAGCACCAACAAAAAGTGTGTGGATGCATTACTGCCTGCCACCCAGTACCCAGAAACACAGGCCAGCAGCAGACGTGATAGCTATGCGTTCACGTTTTTTTCTAACTATAATACGGCCCCCCAACAGTCTGAGGGACTGTGAACTGGCCCCCTGTTTAAAAAGTTTGAGGACCCCTGGCTTACAGTGTTGATCTCTTGGAATGTGTGTGAGCTCTCTATGGAGCTTTTCCACTAGGCTCCTGAAGCAGACAGCAGCCTAAGCTTGGTATCTAATATAAATGATCAAAAGTGGCAGAGGAATTTCCTTACTTTTTTGCCATTTACTTGTTTTAAAATTAATAAAAATGACAAGTTTCCTCCTTAACTATCTTAACAAAGCAGTCTGCCTGGGAATTTTGTAATAATCACCCTGAATAAAACAGAGCGTAGACTGGTTTAACAAAGTAGAACACCATGTGTGCTTCACACATTCCCAGTCCTACTAGTCTGGTTGGTTCTCTTGGGGGACGTACATTATTGGGAAACTTAGGCAAAAGGTAACAAGGATAAAATTGCCTTTCTTTAATGTAGCCCAAGATAGCAGAATAGGTCTTGCTATGCAATTATCATTTTTATGTTTGGACACAGATTCTCTGTCTGCTGTGAATGTCTTAAAATACTTAAGAGGGTTTATAACTTTTCCCTGGGGTTATAAACATGTAAGCTCAGTTGACTTTTTATTTCACTACTGATCGGGTTAACTATGCTAGATGAATCTTGCTGTCCATAACCTTGATCAGCCTTATAGCTTTGTCTAAGACAAATGTTAGATATAATTTTAAAATTAGTAGAAGTGATGCATAGTTGCTGAGGTGCACTTAATATCACTTTACCCTTAAACAGTGTCTAAATGAAACAGAACGGTTTAAGAAATTGATTGCAGAGATAAAGAAAAACTGAAAGCATAACATTAGCAGCTATGAGGATTCAAAAGTCGAGTCGTAGATCTCCCTCTAGAGACCTCAAATAACTAGATTTAAATAAGTAAATCACAAAGTTATTTGGCCTGTCTGCTGATACTTAAGCCTTCAAGTAAGGCCACCCACTCCCAATTGGTGTGTAATAATTTCACATTCAGAATTCAGACCTCATCACTTCTTGCTTAGAGGGGGGGATTTAACTGATCATGTCCTAGTCCTTGGAGTCATTCTTCTCCTCCTCTATCACTCTATCTGCCTCTCCTTTCTCCCACTCAGGTCCTTTCTTTCCCTCAGGGCATGTGTATACTGCAATTAACAACCCATGCTGGCCTGGGCTAGCTGGCTCAGGCTAAGGGTTTGTTTAGCTGCAGTGTAGATGTTGATACTCAGGTTGGATCTCAAGCTCTGGGGCCCTCTTACCACATGGGGTCCTGGATTCTACCTTACAAATAAACAGCCCCTTAGCCCAAGTTAACCGATATGGCCCAGCCTCAGGTGTCTAATTCCAATTTAAACATACCCAGTTTCCTGTTCCCTCAGAGTCTGCCACCCATCTTCCAAAGCTCTTGACCCCCACCAACTCAATCTGCTTCATTGTCTGCTCCACATTATAATGAACTCTGCAGTATCTCACCCTGCTACTCAGCCATCTTATCTGCATCCATTTTTTTGCCCTCAGTCCCCCTTCCTGTCCCTGCATCACATTCCCCTGCCTCCTGAATTCTCCAACTTCAATGGCTGCACTGCATTATAAAAGTTTACTGGGACTTACAATACTTGGATAGGTTGAATATTGAAAGAGAGCAATCTGTACTCTCCCAAATTCTAAAACTACATGAACGACACTGAAAGATTGGCATCTATAAATATTTCAGATTGAAACTTCATCATATATTAAGAGTCATGACATATTAATAATGGACTCTTACAATGCACAACAGTGACTCAGTTTGGAGTTTTGTTACAAATTTCAAATTCAAGTCATTGTTTATCAAAAGATCCTCATCAGTAAACAGATCTTTTTTTGAACGAAGCCTATTTTTTCTTGCAATTGTGATCTGATTTGACTTGTGTCAAAAATTTATGAAATTTGAGATTTTTGTGTAGGTTTTAAAAATGAAATCAGGTGAAGCTAAGCAATTTCAACGGAGTTTCATATGTCAAAGTTGATTCTAGTGACACCTGAAATTTACTGTGAAACGCATGAGGTATGAAACCTATTGCCTGAATAAAAACTGTTTACATGAAGTTCCCTGAAGCAAAAGAATTAAATTTTGGAAGTAGCCATTGTTAAGCTACTGATGGTTACTTTACAAAAGAAATGCTAGTCTGTTGTGCTTTTCAAACCTGTAACAATAAATCTAATGCCTGATCTATGCTGGGAGCTAAGGTCGATGTAATGTCACTTATGTCTGCCCTCTACTGTACATGCACACACTTGTGCATCCGTAAAATCAAAGTTAATGATGCATTAAGTCGACATATAACACCACTCTTGCAAGAGGTGTAGTGTTTTGTTCGATTTTAGTAATTCGATTTAATGGCAGTGTAGACAGAATGCGAAATTATTGGCCTCTGGGATATATCCCACAATTCCCTGTTCTTGCAATTTTGTATTCTTCCACCACCTCTGACTGTCTACATCATCAACCAATAGCTCCTCCCCTACCTGCAGCCTCGGGAAGATTTGAATTCCATTTCTTGCTCAGGCATCATGGAAAGCTTTTCACTGGAACAGGTAATGGTGTCCAAGCACAGCAAGCATGCCCCAGCTTGGAGCCATCCCAAGATCTTAGATCTCATCAGCCTGCAGGATGAGGAGTCAGTGCTAGCTCACCTCTGAAGCAGCAAAAGGAATTGGGACCTTTACGAGAAAATTTCCTGTGGCGTGATTGAGAGGGGACATGCAGCAGTGTTACATTAAAATCAAGGAGCTTTTCCAGGCTTATCAGCGGACTAGGGAGGCAAACAGTCATTCAGGATCTGCACCGAAGACATGCAAGTATTATGAAGACCTGAATGCCATTCTTGGTTGTGACCCAACTAGCATGCTGCCTTGGAACATTGATATCTGTGAGGACTCAAGGGCGAATGAGGATGACTATGTGGACAAGGAGGATTTGGGGGATGAGGAAAATAGGGTTCAGGAGGGCAGAGTGTCAGTTTTCCTGGAGAGCCAGGAGCTTTTCATCTCCTCAGAGCAGCTGTCCAACCTCAGGATGGCATCACAGACCACAATGCGGAGAAAGGCATTTCAGGTGAGTGATCTGTGCTAAGCTCATTTGAAGTTGTATTCCAGTAATAGCTGGTGGAGACAACTTGTGGGGAAGAACTGGGCCATCAGCATGGAGAAACTGGGAGGAAGGCATAGTCATGTGGTGTTGGAACACAGCTGGCCAGAGCGTATGGGGGGGTGGAGAGGAGAGGGGAGCCTGCTGGAGGAGAAACTGTGGGGTGTTACAGAAGGGCTTTAAGGCAAGGGGGTGGGGGAGGTGGAGAAGGAGGCCACCATCATAGATATAACTTGCAGCACATATTAGTCCCCTGTCCCAGTGGGACTACTCGAACAGAGTTTTGATGTGCAAGCGGATGCTTTGGTTATCCTCTAGGGAAATGATTGAAAAGCTCTCATACAGGTATTCACAAATCCTTGCAAAATAGTTTCTGGGGAGGCTGGACTTCTCTGCCCCCGCATGGAACACAACCTTGCTCCTCCCCCAAAATGGACTCTACATGGCACATTGTGTTTCTCCGCCATGCTACCTCTCCTATTCTGATTGCTTGGTGGGCGGGGAAGGGGGCAGCTCCTGGGGATAATTGGTTCCCCCAAGCTTACCATCGTGTGGAAGGCACTCTGAGCTGTCGTACCAGTCAGTGTGTTCTGTTCAAAGTGGAATGGCTTTTAAAAAGTACAGTTTGCAGCAATCGGGGGAGTTCAGGGAGAACTGGCTGGTTCCTTGCCTCACCTAACAATGGGACCTGTGTCTTTCACTCCTTACTGTGAATTCACCAACCTCGGGACACAACTCCTGCAGAGTGCCTTACCTAAATAAGGAAGAGGAAGGGTAAATCTCGGAATGACAAGTTCTCCAAGATCATGCGCTCCTCCATAAAGGCAGAATCGGAGATCTGGCATGGTGGCTATCCCTGTTTGAGGATAGAAAAGTGGCATGGGACCAGGATTGTGAAATGAAACAAGAGATGCTGCGGATAATGCACAAGCAGTCCAACAGCTTGTGGTGCCTGGTTGAGCTCCAGGAAGAGCTGTGGTCTCATAGGATTCCCCTACAGCCCCTGGAAAATGTATCACAAGTTGTGGTAGCCAGTCTCTCCCACCACTGACCAAGGAGAAACAGGGGCAGGGCACGATATGTGGTTGCCTCGTGTAGCAGGTCCTCAGCACGGGGCTCACAAGCACAGGGCTCACCTGGTGGTGTTATCAGGGAATTGTTTGAGTGGTCCCTCTGCTGGTAGTCCATGCTCTGTTCTTCCATATGTTGGAACTCTGGCTCCAAGTTCTTATTGGGGTCTAAGCCCTCCAGCAAAGCCTGTTTAGAGCCCTTCTGGGGTTCATCTAGGTCCCCTGGGCCACTTTGCGGCAGTGGCCAGGCCTAGTCCTCTGACCACTTCCCCATGGTTATAGTCCAGCTTGCTCTACACCAGCCAAAAGTTAAAACAGTCTAGGGCCAGCGAGCCCATGCCACTCATTAAAACAGTCAATGGCCATGGTTGGCACGCTGGGGGAGTGGGGCGGGACCTGGGCCCACCCTCTACACCAGGCCCCAGCCCTGGGATTGTAGACACCTCCAATGAGGCCTGCCACCTCCTTCCAGTCTCTTCACTTCTGGGCATCAACTCCCTGGGCCACTTCCCCACTGCCCCCAGTCGCACTCCGCTCCTCTCACTGGTCTGGACCCAGCTGCTGTCTGATACTGGATCCCGGCCCTCAGACCACTGCTCCAGCCACTTGCCACTGTCCACTCCTTTCAGGAGCTTCAGCTTCAGCTTCAATGGGCGGCAGCGGCAGCTGCACAGTGGGAGCTCTCCAGGGTCCTGGGCCTGCAGCCTGCCAGCCCAGGAGAGACCTTCTCCCTGCAGCTCCCAGGCAGAATGATCTCTCTACCCTGCTGCTCCTACCTTTATACCGGCTACCTGGCCCTGATTGGATCAGCAGCCCTCCCCTCTGATTGGCTTCTGCAGCCAAGCCTCTCTTTAATCCTTCCAGGGCTGGTGCGGTGTCTCCGCACCGCTCCACCTCACCACTGTTGCATTCTGGCTTAATCTTTGCGACAACCCCTTTAAGAAAAGTATCACCCACATCCTTCCTCCAACACCTCCCCTCCCCCAGCCCCTCCCATTAACATGAACAGAATGAAGTAATTTATGTTTTCAAGACCTGTGTTTATTTTTGGTGATGCGCTATGATTCGTTGTGTGTTACAGACTAGGAGGGGGTGGGAAGTAGGGTATGGGGTGGGAAGTGAGAGCACAGGGACAGCAGGCACAAACTTCACTGCTGCTCATTGTTAAACCATGTTTTCAATGCTTCCCTGAAATGGATGGCTCCACTGTGAGCATGCACTGTAATGCTTGCGTCTGGCTGTTCAAAATTTGTGGCCAGCCTTTCGGCCTCAGCAACCCAGTCTTGAGGGATCCTTTTCCTGGGTGTCTCACAAATATTATGCAGCACCCAGCAAGAACATATAACTGCAGTATATTTTTCTCAGACAGATCAAGCCTAGTAAGGATGCTTCACCACCTCCCTTTTAAATACCCAAATGCACATTCTACCACCATCCTGCACTTGCTGAGCTTATGATTGAAATGCTTCTTATTGGCATCCAGGTGTCCAGTGTAGAGATTCATTAGCCAGGAGAGCAATGGCTGGATCTCCCAGGATCACTAGTGGAATTTCAACACGCCCCCCCTCAATGCAGAATTTTTTTTTTTTTTTTGGTCTGGGATCTTTTCCTATGGATGCGCGAGTCATGAACCTTCCTGAACCACCCCACATTAATGTCCATGGAGTGGCCTCTGTGATCCACAAGGGCCTTCAAGACCATAGAGAAGTACCCCCTGTGGTTTATGTACTCGCTGGCAAGATGATCCAGATCCAAAATGGGGATATGCATCCCATCTATTGCACCACCGCAGTTTGGGAAACCAATAGCGGCAAAGCCATCTACTATGTCCTGGACATTTCCCAAGGTCACTACCTGTCTCAGCAGAAGTCTATTTATGACCCTGCACACTTCCATCACAACAACTCCCATAGTGGATTTCCCAACTCCAAATTGATTGACAACTGACCAGTAGCAGTATGGTGTTGCAAGCTTCCACAGAATGATGTCCATCTGCTTCTCCACTGTAAGAGCCACTCTCAGGTAAGTATCCATACGCTGCAGTGCTGGGGTGAACTCTTTGCAAAGTTCAAGGAAGTTTTGTAGCCACTGCTCATCATCCCACATGGTCAGCATGATACGGTCCCACCACTCTGTGCTTGTTTTCCGGGCCCAGAAACAGCACGCCACAAACCACAGATGGAGTGTTACTGCCTTCAGAAAATGGGAATTATTTCATTTGATGGCTCCCAGTAGGGCAGCCTCAGTAACATTGGTCATTTCTGCACTGCCAATACTGCTGTGCTGCTGGAAATACAGCAAAATAAGCTGAGATGTGTTCGAAATGCTGTTGATAATATTGCAGAGATGAGCAGTCTCCGTTCCTGAAGCAAAGAGAAATGGCACAAACTATTTCCTGTTTCTTTGGAAGAAGTAGGGTGGAAAAGAGAGTGCATTGCAACATGGGAGGACAAGACAGAGCGCTTCATTGCACTATGGGATGGCTACCCACAATACAAAGCTTCTACATTTAAACTAACAGCTAGCAATGAGGATGCAAGAAGCTTTTATTAATTCAGTGTCTCCATGTCGACTTTAAATCTTGCACCGGAGTAAACGAGGCTTAAGTAGTAATAGGCATCAGTCTAACATTAATTCTGTTTGTCTGGTTTCATGATTTCTTAAAGATGCAAAGGAAATTATTTTAAATTCTCTCCCCATTGCTTATGTTAAGCGTTGCTGTGGCTGTTTATGCTCAGATCACTGTGTAAAACAGATGCTTTAAAAAATGCCAAATGCAGTGTTCAGCTTCAATCACTGAGTCAGTGTTTATATCCAACAGCTGGTACTGTATGTCAGCACCTGAAGTAAATAACACTCTTAGTGATGTACTTGTCTGTCCCAATAAACATATTCATTTGAAACTGTCATTGGTAGATGCCATGATTTATTACAACTCGTGCTTCCTCAAAATAGCATACTCACAACTGCACAACAGAACATTTAGGCCAAATCTATGGCTTCCTTCTGCAGCATACTATTTTTTTTCAATTTATTTATAATAAGATAGAGAATAACATAGTTTAGTAATACCAATATTTAATCTTCTAATCTCCTCCAATTTTTGATTGAGGTAACCAATTTATTTGCAAATGGAAATGTTTAAAATAGGGCAGTGTGGTTTTTTGAAAGAGAGAGAGAGAACTTAGAAAATGCCATGTTAAAAATATTGTGCTATTTTAAAATTGCAGGCATTTGATTTTCCTCCCTCGCTCCCACAGTGTCATGATTTATCAGCCTACAGGTTTTCAGAAATCCCAGCATTACAATCAGCAGAGGGTGATTTTTTTTCCATATTAGGAATGCTTTACAGAAGAAAATTATAAAGAACTCTTTGTCTTTGGAGTCTGGGACCAAAAACAGTAAGAAGGGATCAGGTAAGTCCGAAATACGTAAAGTAAGAAAAGAGGGAGAATTAAGAAATAGAATTGCTGCTCATTCCTTTTTCACCCTCCCTCAGCTATTCCATTCAGTTCTCCTATTTTTCTCATCACTGCAGTATATTAGCACCTTCCTGTACAGGATTGACAACAAGAATAACATTGACCACATGCTTTAGAAGCTTTAAAATATTTCTTTAAAAAAAAAAAAGAGGATGACAATGGGACTTGACAAATATGGAAAGTGATAACATAATTCACCAGGTTGGCAATAATGCCTTTGTTATTGAAATCTATAGCCAGGAAATGCAGTAGTCAATCAACAATGGGAAGTCGTGCAATAATGCTTTGAGTGTTTTATTATTTTGATGGCTATGTTGCTGCCTCAGTACCATCTAGTACCTCTGCTGCAGGGGAGCTAAAGGTCGTGCAACTGGGTACTAGGGTACCAAAATTGGGAAGCAACTGTTTTTCTTTCTTCTGTGGTAGCCAGAAAGCATACATTGAAAATTGGAGCTCTGTAGGTTGGAAGGGGCACATAAAAAATTGGAGCATGTGATGCCAAAAAATAGAAGTTTTCTCCAACAAATTTCCTCTTAATCTGTAGCAGAAATCTGCCTAGAATTTAATGGTTCAAATGCTTATCTCAGGACCTGATTTACAGCTCAATAAAATAAATGGAACTTTCCACTTCACTGTAGACATGGTTGACATTTCTCCTTCAGAACAGTTTTGGATGGAGAATTGTTTTATATTTTGATGAAACAGATATTTTCAATGAAAATATTTTGATTTTAATGAAATTTTTATAGGCTTAATTCCTTTTATGCAGGACTAATTCTTTTTTTCTTTTTTTTTTCCATTGTTGATTAGTGCAGGTAAGGTTGCAGTATTGCATCTGAACAGTGCCCTCCTTGGAAAACTAGTTCAAGGAGAAATAAGAATCAGGAAGTGATTGGCTACTATCAAACATATGAGGCCAGATTCCAATACCTGTATGCATGCTGGAAGACAAAAGAGTCTTGTGGCACTTTTAAAGACTAACAGATTTATTAATCGCATGAGCTTTCGTGGGAGAAAATCCCACTTCGTCAGACGCTTTGAAGATAGGAAAGTTACAGAGTGGGAGGAAATTAAATGCAGGGGAGTGTATGACATAGCATCAGGTCAGGCTGCTGTTAACATCTTTTAAGCATGAGTGTTGCCAGTGGGATCAACATGAGTAAGAATGCAGGATTTTGGCCTTTAATGCCTAGATTTACAATTGTCTAATAAAGATTAGCATAAAGGAGCGAAACTTGTCTCGCATCAAAATAACCAAATGTATAGAGGTGGGAAGTATAAAATGCTATGTATTTATTTATAGGATGAAGTATGAAAGTGTACAGCTCTTTTTAGGCTGCAGCATTGTGAGGTTTTTAAAAAAAAAATTATACCATTTGGTAGTTACGTGAAGTAATGAACACAGGTGCAGTTGAGAGATAGCAGTTTAGCAACCATTTGGATGGATAAAAATACAACCTCAACTACAGTGGCCTGAGAAGGCCAGTTTTTATTAAATATCTCTGGCAATTCTAACTAATCCTCTTCTGAAAAATAGCACTATAGCAAATCTCTTGTCTAATCCTTTTACCAGTTTGGGAATTAATTGGTCTGTACTGCTTCTATTATCAAGTTTACCAGCTCGCATTGAAATAAAGACTTTTTCAATTTATAAGACACCATGCCAAGGACCCTCTCTGGGCACTTAACAAAAGATAGGTAACATTAATTCTCTTTTGTTAGGGCCTAGAGGCTCCTGGGGAGGGTAACTTATAAACCAAAAAGCCATCACGTTTCTGTGTGACTTCAGTGCTGTTTGCCAGAAACAGTCATCATTCCACAATATAATTTCCTGGGATTTATGATTGAGGTTGTTGGTGTTTCTGGAGAATATGTGGGAATTAGTCAAATAAAATATATTGAAGGGGAGAAGGAAGAAAGCAAGATAGGAAAGAGCTCAAGAATGAGACTTAAGGAGGGTTGGTTTGTTTGTTTTCAGACTATGTTCAGGAATAGCACTAAAGTAAAAAAAGGAAGATTCATTAATAGCATAATATATTGGACTTCAAGCAGTGAAGGAAGAAATGGAGATGAGGAAAAATAGACAAAGATGAAAACAGACAAAGGACATCCTGAGGGACAGAAAGGAAATTTGCGAGAGATGGATGAAGGAATGAGAAAAGGCTGATACAGCATAAAGTAGAAAGATCTGGAATGTCAGTGAATTTCAGAGAGAGCTGACTATAAATTTTAAGTGAGATAAAAATAAACCATTCCTTTTAAAAAGTAATCAAGCAACATACATGGAAGAGATTTTTATTAAACAAATACATTATGTAAGAAAAAACATTGAAAAAGTTGTTAAATTTCAAGTGTTCAAAATTTAGGAAATGCCAAAATTAAGATTGCTTATGCAAACTTAATTTATCCTCTTGTACATATGCATTATGATGTAATCTTTAGTTGTGTGGTCATAATTGATTTTTTTTTTAAATAGGACCCTGCATCATGTAGCAAGGTTAGAGAAAATAGCTTGCAAAATGAGTGAGATATTTTAAAGATTGATCCAAACCCTGGACCAAACTAACACCTTTTGGGGCACTCTAGCAATGTAGAGGTAATATAAAAAGGACTTCACCAGCTAGGTTAGAATATTCTCTCCAAGGGGGAGTCCTCAGATGTCATGGCTGTTCCATCTTCCCTCATAGCTGACAGCATCGGAGAATGTTAGGGAGGTGTGATCGGAAGAAGAGAATATAACCAAAGGACTAATGCATTTCACTGAAAAGTTTCCAGCTAGCATCTCAGCCCTTTGAAATCTTTTACCAGCTAACACAAACTAGAGCTGTTGAGATTTCTTTTCATAGATGTGCAATGTACAACTATAATGTTATGTATACAATGGGCCAAAATTATCCCGACTGAAACACGACTCAGTGGAGTTGCAATGAATTTGGCACAATAAGTATTTTTTTTTTTAAATCTAAGATGGTTGGTGGCTATATATATTTTTGGCTCCCAAACTTGAGACATCTTAAAGGAGCTTGATTTTTCTGATTAGACTGCTGCGAGACCAGCCTCAGAAAAATCAATTCCCTTCAAAGTGTCTGAAGTTAAGTAACCCAAATCACTAGAGGTTCTGAAACTCTTGGTTTAACTATGTTTCCAATGATTTAGGATGTCCTAACTTGCTTTAATTACCAAGATTGAACATTTGTGATCTTTATTTCAAATGAATAAAAACCTAATATTTAAAAAATAACTTTTTCTTTAAAACAAAAAAAGATTAAAAAAGAAGTGATAGGAAAAAAGAGTAAATTAGTGACTAATATGGAGAAGAAGGGATATAGGAGGAGGAAGAACTACAGATACAAAAGAAAATCATCAAATATTAGTTTCTTTTTTTTTTTTTTTTTTTTTAATTTAGCTGGTCACTGCAGACTGGTAACTATCTGGTCTGAGTCTCTTTTGATAGTGTGCTTCAGTTTGTATCATGTAGCCAGTCTCTGAAAACAGATATCATGTGTGAGCTGAAATAAATTTTCTCACTAAATGACAGGCATTCTGTTATGTTGTTGCCATTACTGCAGACTAAGCTAGTATGTGTTATAGCATTACAGCTGATGGAACAAACTAAGTATGTGACATCAAATTGCAAGTGCAGCTGATGCAATGCAAATATGATATAATTCTTGTCCTGGTCAGTGATTAGTTGTTGGACAGGAACTCAGTCAGACCACTCTTTAGCTGCCAGAATCCTGCCATCAGCATGAACCAGGGCACACTTTTCTGCTGCTTTGAAAATAATTGTACACAGACTATCTGCAGAGCAAGATGCACCTCTAAATTGATAGACTATCTATCTGTGAAGTCATAGTATACTGCAGGTGCAATAATTGTTTATTTCCCTTTCTATGGCTATCCAAATACCATGTTCTGCCTTGTGGGCTAAGGTATTCCTGCTCCCTTCTCTTCCTCTTTTTTTGTATTCCAGCACAGCAGAATATGTAATTTATAGCCTGCGGTATCCAATTCAGCCTAGGAAATGTGCAAGAATCTTCAGGTTAGAAAGATTTGATTCCATGTCACTCAAAATGGTGCTAGTCCATATTGGGTGGGAAATGTACACTTTTACACTTTGTTTAATTTCATGTAGTTTCTGATCCTTCATGCCCTGGTTTGTATCACTGACTTACCTGATTTCCTGGTAACATAAGGAGTGACTGCCTGAGACTGATCAGGGTGGATACTTTAGTTACCACCAAAAAATATATTGTATAGTGTAGATATCCTATACTCTGATACATAAAGCAGAGAGAACTTCACTGAGATCAATAGAGTTGCACTAGTGTAAAATAGGAGGGGAAAGAGAATCAAAAGAAACAAGCCTCCAAATCACGAGTTATCCTATCTCTGTTCAGAAAAGCAGTTGCGCACCTGCTTAAGGGTGAGGTCCAACTACATCTGACATTCAGTGGCATTTGAGTGCCTACCTGCCTTTTCTAAGGTTTGAGAATCTCACCCTATGTAAAATAAAAGGAGTCTTGTGACAGTTGTCACCCTATGTAGTTTGCTGAATTGGGGCCTATACTAACCACGTTTCACTGATAAAGCCTGAAGTAGTGTCAGATAATATTTCATATTGATTTATTTGTGGTTTATCCATGGGGTTTTTGTATGGTATACTTCATGTGACACTGAATTAGCTTATCATATATATATTTTACAACAGAAGTGAGTAAGGGAAAATATTTTGATGCATAAAAGGTTACAAATATCAAAAACCTCCTCGTCTATAAAGGAATAAACACATATATTCATCTCACATGCTCTTGATGAAAAACAACATTGCCACAAGGGAGATTAACAGACAAATAATGAGACATGCTGAAGAATCCCACATAAAGCAAATTCATTTTATTTTCAGTACACGGACAAGGACCTTAGCTACATGACATTTGCTGTCGCTGTCATCTTTGCTTTCCACTGAGGCACAGAGGTTTATAATGCATGTGCCCAGCTCAGTGAAATATGGCAAAGAACGGTACATTTATTCATTTTCCTATAATTATATAAAAATGTAAGCTACAGTATAAATGGAAGAAGGAGCTGTGATACATGGAAAAATAAATCACAAGTGAAGTGAAATGGTCTTTTTCATAGTATACACTCATGAAGTGTTAAAACTAAAGCCACTCTGCAGTGAGCATTGCCAATTACCACAACTCCAGAAAGTTTCACAATCACCTTTATCCTGACTCTCTAGTCCATTACAAATGAATTAATAAAACTAATCAATCAAGCACTAAATTCATCAGCCATCTGGGATCTGAGACCTCCCTTCCCCCATTCAAGATGTTATGTTCATGACTGATTTAGCACTTTCCAAAACTGCACTTGGAGGCCTTCCATGCACAGTTTAAATGCTAAACTTTGCATAATTTCAACATTAAAAATTTATAAATCAAACATGTGAATGCACCAGGATTAGAGCTGGTAACCCTCGTAGTATAAAGCACTTCTTATTATATTATTCAGCTCTAGGACAGAATACTGATTGCTATAGTCTTCGCTTTGCATCACACTCTGTTTTTTCTTTTAAATTGTTAGTTTATAGAAGTACTGTAGTTCATTATGAGCTTAATGACTTTTACTGAGTACCTACTCCTCTGAATATTCCCACTCATGTTGCTGTGATTTAGGGTATGTCTACACTGCAAAGACAAACCCACAACACTGAGTTTCGGAGCCCAGGTCAAACTTGAACTGTGGGTCTAAATATAGTGGCACAGATGTTCCCTTAGCAAGAATAGATGTTGCCCTGCTGAAAAAGGAGGGTCTTGAAGTCTGGACTACAGACTATTTTTAGCCCCTCAGCCCAAGTCTCATGTGCCTTAGCCAATTGACCCAGGTTCTGAGACTCTGCACTGAAGATTGTAGAGTAAGGATGCTTTGGAAGCATATCACCTTTTGGGTAATGCCAGTTTCAGAATACTGTTTGGAGTTTGTCTGATTCTCCCCAAGAACTTTTTTTTTTTTTTTTCAAATATCATTTAGCAAGCTTTTGGAAAGGAATGTTCTCTGATACTCACAAGACTTTTAGTTAATTATATATTAAGAAAGCAAGAAATTTGGAATTCATTCAGATGGACCTACAGACAAAGCAGCTGTAAAGAAATCAAGTCCTCTTTAAAGCTTTACGGTGTCCTTTTACCCTTTCAAAGGTGGATGTGCCTTCATGTCACCTGCTGACAAATTACACTAAAGTACTTTAGCTTGCCTTTGCCATCTTGTCATTTACTTCTTAGTGCTTTTTTCTCATTAGTTTTAACTTACTGCTGAGAAACTAATGATTCTGCAGTGGCATATGGCAAGCCATAGATGAAGATATTCTTCTGTTTCCCTGTGACCTCAGAAATGATATACACATAACAGCACCATTCATTTGCTTAGACCCTAGTCCCACTCTCCCTTAATGTTGGGACATATGACCTGTTTTGTGACAATTGACTTCTTTTACTTCTCCCAAATTGCAAGAATCACTTATCTAATCTTTTAACCTTGGCAGTTTTATAGTTTGGGCTTTTACATTGAGTGTTGTCACAGAGAAGCACAGAATGTCAGGGAATATATCTACATACATTCACAACAGTGAATTAGGTTGCTCTAAGATTGAAAAGACATTAAGAATTTCAGTAAAATAAAAGCTGCTGACTAGGTTAAGTTACAAACTCCAAATACTTTGAGTTTCTTAAAGTCCAAGACACTAATTAAATATAGTTATAGTATACTAATTAGTTCCCTTGTTCACAGTCTTATGGTTTTAAGATATTTCCTTACAGACCCAGAGGAAAGAAGATGGCAGACTTGTCAGACATTCAGTTGAATGCTCTGACCACTCATTATCCTCAGTTTGAGAATTGTTGGGATTTTTTTTCTTAGAACCCAATATATGTTGTTGCTACAGTACATTGCTTTCTCTTGTCTTTCAGTTCTTGTCCAAAGGTGATGGAGACATAAAGTGATAGTAGAGGAATCGGTCTACAGAGAATTCCCATACTGGCCTGTCGGAGTCCCTCTTTAAGAGCTTTCTGGCAAAATGAGTTGCTGTTGGAAAGGTTGGTTTGCAGTCAATAGAATTAAAACAAGAATGTGACAAATTTCACATAAGATTTTTTTTGGGGGGTATCTGGTTGTAAATCCCTACAAATAGGAATTGTAATAGTATAACTCTCTGAATATTAACTATCATAGTGCCAATGGGAGCTATCATAAAACTACTATAATAGCTGTAGTAAATACAAAAGCTAATGAGAAGAAAGGGCACTTGGAGTCTTCAGCTGATTTTAGATATCCAAACTGCAGCAGTACCCAGAAGCACATTTTTGCATTTATCTTAGCTAGGGCATTGTACCTTTCATCTTGTGCATGGGCTTTATCTCTGTTATCCTTCCCTTAGTTACTTCCAAAACAGGTTAATGTAATGTAGTCTACAAGATGTTATACCAAAAGGTATCTTCAAAACATCACTTACTGTCAAATGTGACTGTCCCACTTAAAAAATGTGTTTCTTCCATGGGAAACATTACATCTGTGCCCTGTGCCATGAATTCTTATTCACTTGCCAATGCAATAAGATGTTTGTTCTCCTATGTAAGAGCCTACATAGTTTATATGTTGGCTGATTTGGAAACTGCAGTGTCTCATCTCATATTTTATGGGAATAAATGAGATCACATGAGACACAGAGCTACTTTCACAATCCTGTGATTTAAATGTTTGAGTCTGAGACAGTTAATTTTCAAACTATTTCATGGGATGTAACACATTATAATAGACTGTGGAGAGCATTGGCTATGCAAACCTTTCCTATTTATATTCATCTACAGAAGTTTCTGTCTTGGGAAAAAGAATAATAGGTAACTCTTTGATGTATTTTAGTTGCCTTTTAACATCACTGAGCAATTGAAAAGAAGGTGAACTAGCACTATGTGGCCAATGAGCTCACTCAACACCTCCAGCAAGTAATCTGTAATAGTTAGGAATGAATCCTATTAGAACTCTCCTCTATGCTGTTACAAATACTTCTGTTCTCTTATCACTACCAATCAGAATTGCTGGCAGAGTTACACAAAATGTTTTCAAGTTTCAAAGGGGCAGCCGTGTTAGTCTATGTAGAAAAACAACAGAGTCCTGTGACACTTTTAAAGACTAACAGGTTTATGTATCGCATGAGCTTTCGTGGGAGAAAATCCCACTTTGTCAGAAGCTTTGAAGATGGGAAACTTACAGAATGGGAGGAAATTAAATGCAGGGGGGCGTATGACATAGGATCAAGTCAGGCTGTAACAGCAAATCAAATAGGTGTTAGGATTCAAACACTGGGGAACAGCACATAGAGGAGGGTGAGGTCAAATCACCTGTTGTAATGAGAGAAAAATCTGTAGTCCTTGTTTAACCCCAAGGCAACTGAGTCAAATTTGCATATAAGTTCCAGTTCTGCAGTTTCTCTTTGAAGCTGTGATTTGTTATTAATCTGTTTCAACACAGCTATTAAGTCATCAATGGAGTGAATAGAGAAAGTGAAGTGTTCCCCTATTGGTTTTTTAGGCTATGTCTACACTGGCAAGTTAGTTCGAATTAAGGAGGCTTAATTCGAACTAACTAAAGCCATGGCTACACTAGGCTTTCATTAGTTTGAATTAAGGGCTTCCTTAATTCGAACTAATAAGTTTGAATAGGATATTTGAACTAAAGGGTTAATTTGAACTAACTAGTTCTATTTAGCCAATGTGGCCATGTAAATTCGAACTAATTGCTTAGTTTGAACCAACCGGCCATTGAAATGAACGGGGATGTAAGTAAGGCGAATGATAAGACAAACTGAAAATAGGAATAGGTTCACTTAAACTATTTCTAGTAAACTTAAACTTAGACATTAAATTTTGATCCTACTGATTCTAATGGTTTTGGAAGGAGTACTTGAATTAGTAATGTAACCATTGTGAGCTCACATTTGTCTGCCAGATAATGTCATCTAGAAATAGAACATGCAATCAGAGTGAACACCTCTAGTTCAGTGCGTTTTGCAGCCTTATATGTAGGTTCAGGATCAAGTTCTGTTATAAAGAATTGATTTCCACCTGAGTGGGCAAAATCAATGGATCAAATGTCATAGCATTTACTACATATACAGTAGGCAAAGCTTCTTTGTCATTTGTGTTTACAGGCTACTTTTGTATGTTCTTTCACCAACTGCACTGCAACTGGTAAATTCAGGTTTCAAAAGAAATAACTGAAAATTGATAACATTAATGAAATACAGCTACTCTGTTAATTAAAACTGAGAATCAGGATGCATGTTCTGAGTGATCTTTCTTTCTTTCTTTCTTTCTTTCTTTCTTTCTTTCTTTCTTTCTTTCTTTCTTTTACATCCTGGATAGTCTTTTATATGTTATAAAAAGCACCACTATTAGGTGGTAGACAACAGTAGGAAAAGAATGAATTATTTTTTGAAAGATATACCATTATAAATATCATAATGCTCAGAGTGACATTTTCAGTATATGATAAAGTCCAAACTACTGTAATGCTGTCCACATTGCATTGTGTAAAATCAAGAGATAGGTGAAGTGAAGAAGCTGGGATTGGATGACGGGATGGATCACTTGATGATTAGCTGTTCTGCTCATTCCCTCTGAAGCATTTGGTATTGGCCACTGTTGGAAGACAGAGTACGGGCATAGATGGACCACTAGTCACCTAGCATGGTTGTTTTTAAAATAAGTATCAATAGTTCCATTGTCAAGAAATAGGTGAATAAGGACTACTAATGGGATTACAACATACAGCAAAATCTTGTACAAAATATCTATAAAATCTATGCTTGGCAACTCTCTAATCACATGAGAGAGACAAGTGCACATGGAAAAAACAAAGGCAATAGTACGAAGCAGTACAATAGAGCCTTATTTGCTCTACTTTCATTAATGCTTACTGGATTTGCATAGCTAAAGCTCCATTATATAAGTTAAGAATGTATGTCTACTGCATCTTCTACATAGAACTAGAGTCAATAACTGACCTGATTATATATTGAAAGAAATAATCTGTACCTTAGGAAGTGTTTATGCATATTTGGGGAAAAAAAACTTCAGCAATTACAAATATGGCATATTAATTCTAAACCCATGGGAAATACCAACCATTTAATAGAGAGAAATATGAACAATGGATCAGATTTTTAAGACACTTATCTGATGTATGATCCTAAGTTCCATTTTCAAAAGTGACCTAGGTATATAGGAGGCTAAATCTTACTTAAAGTCAATGAGTATTAGGCTTCTAAGTGCCTGAATAACTTTTCAAAATGGGATTTGGGCTCCTAAGACCTGAGTGCTTTTCAGAATGTTATCCAGAGGAGCCTATGTCCCATTGACTGTCCAATGAGATTTATGTTCTTAGGGCTAGATTCAGAAACTAGATTCAGCATCTCGGGTAGCAGATACTACAAGGCCTATTGGAATTTTCAGCTCTGAACTGGATGCACAGGCTCCACATTCAATGTATGGGGACAGTTAGGTGCCTAAGAAAGAGATTTTCAGAAGCCACCATGCTGAGTGGGGGCTGCCTAAGCTAGCCATATATTAAATGCAGAAAAAAGGAGTAGGGCATAGGGTCCAGATTCACAAAGGGTGTGTCTACACTTGTAAATTAAGTCAACTTAAGCTTGCTTAAGTCAACTTAATTTACCCTGCATCTACACTTAGAGTAGCCCTAAGTCGACTTTATTAAACCTTGTTTTAATTCAACTTAAGGCTTAAGTCGACTCCCTAGAGTCGACATAAGCCATTGTAGACGTGGGGTAGCCCTAAGTCAACTTAGGGCTACCCCAGGACTGCACCAATGCCCTCCTTTCCGGGGGGGGGCACAGAGGGAGCCTGGAATGCCCCCCCACAGGATAGGGCAGAGCCCTGCCCACCCTGCCCCTATGCCCTGCCAGGGTCCCTGTCCCCCTTTGCCCCATTGTACTTATGTACAATGGGGCAAAGGCTGAGCCCCCTGGCACTGGGCAAGGGTGCCCCTCTGCCCCCGTGGACCTGTCCTAGGTCTCCCTAGCCCCTAGAAGTCGAACTAGGCATCCAGTGCGGACGCTTTAAGTCGACTTTGTAAGTTCCCCCCAAAGTTGACTTAAAATTTAAGTGTAGTCTCACTAATTTGACTTGGCTAAAGTCAACTTAAATTTCCAAGTGTAGACATAGCCAGAGGTATTTGCATGCCAACTTCCATTGAGTTGAGCTTTAGGTGCAGAACTGACAGGCCAGAGAGAGGAGCCTCTCTCCACTAAGGATTCTCAGCTATGAATCCCTCCTGAAGTGAGATGCCTAGGCTGACCTATCTTTTCTCATGGAAAACCAGCAACAGACACACAGAGACCTCACCCCATTATAGCCAGTAGTCTAATGATGATAAAACTCCTCTGAAATATGAAAGACTCAGATTCAAATTCCAACTGTTTAATCACAAGGCGATAGGATATTCTGGGATAAGTCTCTGTCTTTCCTGTTAGAACTGTTCCACTTTGCATGAATAGTTAACTATCCATTGGCCCAAAGAGATGGAGAGAGATGATGTTATAGCCCAGTGATTACAACAGTCATCTGGAATGTGAGTAATTTCAAGATAGTGTTTCAATAAACGTTGAAATCAAAGAAAATTAGGAACCTAGGTGCTATTGAAAATCCCAATTTATCTGTATCTTTGGTCAGCCACACATATTTTAAAATCTGGTCCTTAAATTCCTTTTGAAAATGGAATGTAAGCTCCTAAATAATTTAGAGGCTTTGTAGGCCAATCTTTTCTTTTTATATTGCATAGAAAGTGTGATCATAACTTCCTCCAGTGGATGGTCCCATTGATTTATACAACTTACTAATATTGCACAGCTAGTTAAGCAAATTCTTCTTTAGCTCAAATAATAGTTCCAAAGGGGTAGCTGTGTTAGTCTATTGCAGAAAAACAAATAGAGTATTGTGGCACTTTTAAAGACTAACAGATTTATTTATCGCATGAGCTTTTGTGGGAGAAAATCCCATTTTTCCCATGAAAGCTCATGTGATAAATAAATCAGTTAGTCTTTAAGAGTATATCTTCACTGGCAATTTAGATCGAGTTAAGTAGTCTTAAGTAGACCTAAATTACTCCCCATGCACACTGGATTTTCATTAAGTCAACTTAAGAAATTCTTTAAGTTGACTTAATGAAACCTTAAGTCAGCTTAGTAAAAACCACCAGTTAGGTCAACCTAACCTTTAGGTCGACTCCTTAGGTCGAGTTAAGCACAGCTTGGACATGGATTAACCCTTAAGTCGACTTTATTAAACAACTTAAGGGCAATTAGGTTGACTTACTAAGTCCAGGTTCAGGGTAACCACTTTGTTAAGTCAACTTAATAAGGTTCACTTAAAGTCAACCTTATTAAGTCGACTTAACAAAGTCGACCTAACTTTTTCTAGTGAAGACATAGCCTAAAAGTGCCACAGTACTCTGTTTTTCAAATAATAGTGTTATGCTTTGGGTGCTGAACGTGTCATGTAAAATCTCCATAAATATCTGAGGTGTGTGTGCTTATGTGTCCACTATCCATAACAAATACACATTCTCTCTGCTTTTTAAAAATATTAGAAGACTAAATATTGTGTCTTTATAGGAGGGAGACTGTTTGCTGTTAGTGAAACCAAAGTGGCGGTGTGTCATGTGCACCCGTGGGGTATGACCAGTGTAATTTTCCAGGTCACCTTTGCAATGTAATTGTATGAGTTACTGCAAAATATGCCATGCAATGTTCCTTTATGAATACTTATAACATGCTTTGCAATATTGCTATTGTATCATGTTTTCTGCAGCATCATACATATACTTATGTGAAACATCAAATAAAATGTTGGCGAGTTCCAAATGGGTAGTCATGTTAGTCTAGTTCAACAAAATAAACAAGGAGTCCTGTGGTACTTTTAAAGACTAAGAAATGCATTTATCGCCCAAAAACTCAGGTGATAAATAAATTTGTTAGCCTTTAAAAGTGCCAGAGGACTCCTTGTTTATGTTCCCGTGTATTTCACATGACTTCAGGAGTGGGAGGATGGCAGAGAATCAGAGCTGTCTCCCAGAATGTAGACAGAAAGGATGCATCACAAAGGCTATGCCAACTACGGGCTTTGGCCATAGAGGGAAGAGATCACCTGACCCCAGGATATGGGGTGGTGTTTGGAGAAAGTAGTACATACACTGGGAGCTGCTAGAGGCTTTTTAGCAAGAGAAACTCCATCTTGAAACATCTCCATCTACATTCTAGGACTGAACCTATTCACATGGCCAGGAAGGCCAAGCTGTGAGATCACCAGCAGCCAGCCATGTAGGTAATATAGAAAATGGACTGCTGCAGTAAACTTTAGGTTAGAATGCATCTTATCTTTTATTTGATAGTGGCTAACTCATGACAGGTTAATTAATTAATTGATTGTGCATTGATTTGCTATATACTCACTTAAAATCATGTTTTAATCAATAAACTAGTGTTTGTTTTATCTAAAGCTGTGTGTATTCTAGGGAGTGTGAATGGGCAAAAGCTTGGTTGCATTTTCAGTTTTTTTGATAAAGTGATGGGCTGGAGAATATGAGCCAACAATCATCTGGGAAGGGTTCCAGTCCCTGGAGGATGGAAGTTCCTGGTGTGTCACATGGGGGATCATCCCCTGAGTGGCTAGAAAGCACACATCCATTGCATGGGACTGATTACATCCAGGAGACTGGTGTGGACTGACCCAGGAGTGATGGTCCACGTAGTGAATCAGAGTAAAGTGGGGGCTAGGAGTGGGAATCAGGGAGGAACAGTAACCCACCAGACCAGATAATGGGAGGGGAACATCACATGGTGATTTTTTTAAGTGATTTTCCTAATATGGTAACTTCACAGTATTTGATATTCAGATGAAATAGGCAAGAGCACTAAATTATGATCAGTCTGCCCCTTTTCCTCTGTGGGACCATGGGGCAAGTTATCTCTTTACACTAAGGTGATCAGATAGCAGTTTGAAAAATCAGGATGGGGTGGAAGGTTATAGGCACCTATATAAGAAAAAGCCCTGAGTATCAGGACTATCCCTGTAAATTTGAGACATCTGATCACTCTATTTTGTATGGGTATCTACTCAAAACACTTCCATAGTCGCTCTATAGATTGAACTTGTAGGGCTGGTGAAGGAAACAGGGACTCAGTGACCTGCCAGTCCCCTAATTGGATTTTTGCAGACCTTGATCCATGCTTTCTCCTGTTCAGAGATCCTCAGGGATGTATCTTTTGGAAGATAGATGAATCTGAGGCCAAAACCATCCCTCAGGTTTTTAGGTGTGATGTAAGGAGTTGGTTGAGGGATACCAGGGAGGAGTCCTTTCTCTCCGATCACTTGATTTCCCCCAAACAGTGGATGTTTTCAGTTTCAGTGGTCCTTTTTCCTCATCTCACCAGTTCCATACCAGATGTGTGAGCTAGCTCTAGAGCCTGAGATGTGGAGGGAGGTACTCAATCGGTGAGAGCCTTCCTTCCATAATACAATCTCAACAGAGCTACTGCCTCCCCAACCAAACACTCTCCAACTCTCCATTTTATCTCTTAGCATATGGCAATAGGGTGGGGCTTATTTCAGACCCACTCCATTCTAGCGGAGGGGCAAAATTAAGTTCATCAGAATTTATGCCTCTCCCCACTTCAAGATGTCATCTCTTCACAAACATCAAAGTTGACTGATCGTTGTAGAAGTAACTTGAGTCAAAGTTTTTGCTAGAGCTTTATTCCCTCAGGGGGGAAGGGTGCCTAAACAAATACCCGGTCCTTTTAAATGCGGATGTTGGGAAGCTCCCAAAGCCCCTAGGCAAAGAACACCACTAACAATGATTTCTGTCTATGTACCATGCATGTGATATTTATTAAGGCACTATGATTACAATCACACAGGTTAAGGCAGTGATTAGCAGTACAATAAACATCCAATATCCACAAACTCGCTAAACTGCAATGCTGCTTATTGCATGAATGCAGATTCAGGGTTTTGCATCAGTATGGCTTTAAACACATGGCATAGAGAGCATAACAGAGCCCAATATACACATAATCCAATGCAATCAAGAACACAAGCCCATATGTAAAACACAATCACACAGGACTCTTTGTGCTGTTGTATAGGGGTCCCATTCACACCTGCTGGGTCACGGGGTTCACCTGCATACACAGGATGTAGTCCCAGACCTGGTGAACAGTTATCCCCCATTCACACTGTCCTCCCCCCTGCAGCATAGTTAGAGCAGCACGGACACTAAGCACAGAGGGTGCCCATTTATGCACTCACACAAGAAGGGGATCCAGTGGGACACGAGGTTCACCTGTCCACCCTTGCTTTCAAAGCCTTTGGGGGGCTTTGGTGCTGCTGTGGGCAAGATATAGTCTCAGTCCTGGTAAGTGGCTTATAATTTCATCATACACACTCTCTAACACAACACAACATTATAATTGATAGAATAAGAGCATCTATAAGCACACACACAGAGAAGCAGAAATGTTAGCACAATTATACCCAAAGAAAATGCTATACCTTCCCCAGTTCTACATCAACTCCAAACCAAGGCTGATGCAGTTTTTGTTCCTTTACTTAAAAGTCTCAGCATAAAGCTGGGAAAACCTTAAAACTTTGTGTTTTAAGAGCCAGGCGTTACTCTGGGCTCTTGTCACTTTAATTTACCTGTTCTTTGGTTATCAGATGGCTGGTCTGATGTTCTTTCCCGTCAGCTGGCCAGGCCTTCGAGGTTCCTTTTCACCCGGCCCATTCGCGTCCTGCTGGACCCGGTGGGGAGTGCTGTGGGGTAATCAGTCCCAGAGCCCCTCTGCCTCAGAATAAACTGAGACAGAATAACTCCAAATTCCCGCCCCAACAAGCCTCCTTTTTATGGCCCAAAAGATCGCAGTGACGTGGTTGTCTGTCGCAGCTGTCCCCCTGCTGCATTTTTTTCCCTTTGTTTTGTTGTTTTGTGTGGCCACCCCTCCCAGGCTGCTAAGGGCCATTGCCCAGCCCAGGGAGGCGGCCTTTAGCTCCTTGGCTTAGACCCTGGCTCGGTGTAGGGTGGACAATGCCCAGGAGTGCAAGACTTAAATGGCCTGTTAAGCTTAAGGGCATGAGTCATACCTGTGGCTCAGATCTTTGCCCAGACTTGTTCTGTTCTTACCTTCAGTTTTCCCTGCCCTCTCTCTTCCCCTGTAGCAGAGGGAGCCAATCAGAGTTACTGGCGGGAAGCTGCCTGAGTTTGCCTTTAAAACCAGACATTTTTGAGTCAGACATCAGAAAGGTTCCTGCTTTGCCACCTGGTCTGATCAGCTAGGGGTCTTTGGGGGGCCCTTTCTCCGCTCTCGTTTTAATTTTGAGCGTACCCCCCATTTTTAAACTCCCCTCCCACGAACACCGAATTTTCCTGTGAGATCTCCTGACGATTGAAAAACGAACTGAGCCTCCTCTGCATCCTCTGATGCTGCTGCTGTTCCTGCCTCTATTCCTGCTGCTGTCCTGGGAATTGGTAAGGCTCCCCTCTTGCAAACTCTCCCTGTCCTAGCTGCTGGCCTTGCTTCCCCAGCAGACAGACTCAAGTTAATTCCTTGGTCTGTGCCTGAAACTGTTTCTAACTCCGCAGTTCTCTTGTTGCTTAAAGAAAAGCCTGTGCCGCTGCTAAGCTCTGCCTCTGTGTGCTCTGTCCCGGGGCTCCCTGCTTTCAGCTGTTTCCACTGCTGCAGCCACCACCCCCAACTCCCTCAGGAGCTGTATCCTGGGCTCACACCACTCTGCCTCTGGGACTGCTCCCCCTGGTCAATAGGACCAGTGTAGTATAAGGCGTGCCATTAGGTTTAGTTTCATTAGTTGGTTTAGGCTTAGTTGTTAAGTTGTATTTTATTAGCTTGTATAAGTTGTAGTCCTGTTAGAATTGAATTTTGTGTCTGTGTTTAGTGGTAGTTAAGTGGGATACTTGTTTGCCATTACCTGTTATATTGTGTGGCCATAGTTAAGCTAGATTAAAGATAATTGCTTTGCTGTATTGCTCCTCTTTTTTGTTTTTCCTTCTTTCTGTTGTTCATTATTAGCATAAATTGTATAGTTGCTGTTAAGTTGTTAAATAAGTGCCTTTGTGTCTTCATCTCTCCCCGAACACCCCAAGTCCTCTGCTGCTGTTTCCACCTCTCCCTAAACTTCCAAAGCCCCGTGCTGCCTTTCTTCTTTGATTCCTCTGCGTTTAGCCTGCAGGCTCCTGAAGACTGCTCTGAGCCTCGCCCTGCAGGGCTTCAGTGCCTCTTGCATCCCTTGCAGCTGTACTCTTCCCTCTTCCTCTGCCACTGATTACCCACCCCACCCCACCCCACCCTTGTTCCTTAACCCAGCCTCTAGTCACACCCTTACAGACTGCCTGCTACTGTGACAAACTCTTCCCTCTTCCTCTGCCACTGATTACTCACCCCACCCCCACCCTTGTTCCTTAACCCAGCCTCTAGGTACACTCTTACAGACTGCCTTTACTGTACCTCTACACCTATACCACTGTGACATATTGCTTTTTTTTGTAGACTCGCTAGCCACCAATTGTGACTTGCTGTGACACCTCTTCATTTTCACACTGCTTAATAAGAGAGACCCCCTCCCCAACTGCCTACTGTGACAAACCCCATACACCCCATTGTTAAATTTTACTGTTTTACATTTTTCAATAAAGATTGATTTGTACCCCACTGTTGTGGTAATTGCCCCCCAAGATCCTCTACCTGCTGGCAGGGACAGTGGTGTGTTTTTCACTTTTGGGATCCAGCTGTTTTTTTCTGATTATTAGAAGGGTGTCAGAGGCTCTCTGACCCTCTTTCTCTCACTGCAGTTATCTAGCCAGAGGTCTGGGGGGGTCTGTCATCCTCCCCCTCCTCTCTGTAGCTAGTTTACCACGCCTCTGTACTGGTCAGTTGGCCTTATCTAATGTAACAGCTTTTTTAACCTTTCTCATCTTTATGCTTTTGACTCTTTTTTGTTTTTTAAACTGCTGATCTTGTGGCCTAGGCTTTTGGATACCTTTAAGCCTGAATGCTATACATTACACCTGAACATTACCTGACAGTTTTGACCCGAGAAACTTTCTGATCTGTTTCTAAGATGCCCCAGGACTATATTATCTGTATAGAAACCAATGCAAATCTAAGCTGTAATTTTCTTCTTCTTACCTTATTGAGACAAGGGCTCATTAATAGAAACTACATGACTTGGGGTACTAACCAGTTTGGATGCATCTGTAAGCAAAAACCAAATCACATTACAACAAAAAAGACTGCACTTCAGCAAAAGCTATGCCACCAGTGAAGGGCTGGCTGGATGGCAGTATATTAATGCTCCTTTGATTAGCTGTCAACATTGTAGTTGAGTGTATTTGGCATGTTTTTAAGGACAAAAGAAAGCTCTATACTTTACCATTTGCACCTTACTTCTGACATTTTTATAGGTTAGTGATTGGCCTTGTGCTTTACATGAATAAATTTCAATCCATGTGTTACCTCTTTGGGAATAAGATTGTTCATTTTAAAAAGTCTGACTTGTTGATCTTCACCTTTCTGGGGCTGTTTGTTGTGATTTCTTTCCTTTTTTCCCCTTTTGACTTCTTATCGATATTTGGCATAGAGTTCTAAGGTAACTACAATTCAAATATAGCAGTAATAATGGAAGACAAGATTACTAACTTTTGAGAAGTGATACATTACTGAGCAACTGGAATTGGATTGTACCTTCCAGCCATTAATAATTGTCCCAAAATAGAACATTTTTTTTAAAAAAAATCAGATTTCCTGGAATCTAGTGTCTTTTCTGAGGATTTAAAATTGCATGCACTAGAAGTATGGTACTGTATCTATTATATTTTGTTTTCACTTGCAAAGGGCAACAAATGCATTTTCACAATTAAGAAACTATCACATGTGGTCTAAACCATTCTTGTTTTAGTAGTGTTGCTGATCTGTGGCATCCACAGAACCACAATCTAGTGTTTTCCTATTATGACAGAAACTGTACCTGGGAGAAGTGTTATTTCATTAAAGATCTCTTTTATATGAGGCTTCCAAGAAATTTATAGGCAGGTATGTTTTTAAAAAACCTATGCAAAATGGATTCCCTATGGGGATTTTCCAAAAGATCCCTTTATCAGTTGCAATCTTTTTACTTGATTTTTAATAGAGGTGTTTTCTTTGTGGTTTGGTGGTCTCTGTGGGTGAAATCCTATCCCCAAGAAAGTCAGTAGGAGTTGTGCTATTGTCTTCAATGGGGCCAAGACGTCATGCTTTATTTCCCTATTTAGACCTTACTGATTCCTGCCATGTTAATCGCAGGCTGTGATCACAGTGCACTAATATAAATCAGGCCTTTTACAGTTGTATACATGTTGCACATGTAAGGCTTAACCCATTGCCATTGAAATCAGTTGCAGAACTTCCATATATGACACATTAAAAATAATAAATTTAGATCAGTCAAGTGCAGGTCAACCAGCTCATGCAAGTAATACAGTCCTTATACTATTAAAAGGGTCATAGTGTAAGTATTTGAGTGGGGAAAAGGTTTATTTTGATTTCATGAGAATGCTTCAGATGGGATAAAGCACATGGAATCGGCCAAAAAAGCAGAGTCAATGGAAAGATAACACTTCCTTATTTCTGTGAATTATCTGAGCCCTAGGTAAGATATGGAGAAGGACAAGGTCCTCAGTTGAGCCAAGAAACTTCAAACATCAAAATGTTATGGTGAAATAGTGAACAAGGCTTGATAGGTTAGATTTCATATAATCAAGTGAATAGCTTTTAGGAGTATAGAAGATCATTTCCTGGGGAAGGTTTTCCTTTACCCTTTCAGCACAGCATATCTGAGGGACATTATATTGCATTTGATAACAGGGAGTTTTGGAAAATTATGGTTGGAATATTCTAAATGGTAGTGTATTATGATTATTTTATGCACTATTTCATAGTGTGTTTAAACAAAATTCTGCTTTGAAAAGCTTGTGAGTACAATACAATATAGAACAAATATGATTCTAATAGATAGAGTGCTTCACAGAATTTACAAGAAGCTTTTTGTACAGAAATGCTAAGGGGTCTGACAACATCAAATCTAGAAGACAAAATATAATGGCAAATGCTGGGTGTAGTTTTTAATGGCCTGGATATTGAAGTTTTAAAACAGTGTTATTCTCTTCAGTTTCTGGCTAAACTGTTAACATTAACTTACTACTACTTGTAGTCACTCTTAGTATATCAGTTATATTTCTTACGCCTTTAGTAAGATCTGTGCTGTGTAATATGAGTAAACTGGTGATTGGTATTATGTCTAATGGGTCAATACTTCTAACAGACGATGTGCTGAACACTCACACTGAGTCTCAAACTTGTGTTTTGAACTACAGAATGTTCCATGGATGTAAGAAGAGGAAGTTAACACAGCTAACCAAAACTGAAAAACACTATGATTTAAGGAGAAAGCAATCTGTCCTTTGAAACAGAAGCAGGTGGAGGGGCAAGCTGAGGAATCATTCATCCAAGGTAAACAAGGAGTTGGTAAAAGAGAGTGGAATGTAGGGGGTCACATATTTGGGAAAAGAAGCAGTCTTTTCCCTTCCAAGTCTGGATGAACTACAAACTGTCATTGAATCTATAAGGTATGATTCACTGCCTTCCACACAGAAAAACAGTAGGGTTGAGTTTATGGAACACAGAACAAGCTAAAAGGGTTCCCACAGCTCTAGAATATCTTTTATGTTGGTGATGTAATAGAGCAATCTTTGTTAATGAATAGTCTTATAATTGATTTGATCTTGGTTCCTTTTGGTTATTTGTGTGGTTTATGCAGGACCTAAGCCTACATCTATTGATGTAACATGTGATGTGCTCTTTCATGGAAATTTTGTTACTGACTTTGTTTTCTTCAATAGAATGTCAAGATCTTTCTGATTAATAAAACAAGGTTGCTCTTTGTGTATGTGAAAAAGGAAATTATACTGATGTTCACAGCAAATCCATAATGCATGGATTGGCCTCCATTGTGCCTTTAGTGGACAGCTCCAGATTGGCAGCATTCTTGAGTTTCACCACCCCTCTATAACCTCTATGAAGTCGAGGATTCCCATTGCGTGGATTTTTTTGTGCAAGAGTCAGATCCAGGGGAGGCAGGCAATTTGCAGTTTCCATTCTTTTTGTACACTTCTTGGGGCCAAACAGAGCCTTGTGTCACAGGACTCTCGTTTATACCTTAAAGATCCACAAATTTCTTCAGGCATAAGCTTTTGTAGGCTGCAACCCCCTTAGTCAGATGCATGACGTGGAAACTATAGTTGGGAGGGCAAGTGCTAAAAAAGTCACTTCAATTTAAATAAATGAGGACCATTCACAACAGTAGATTAGAAGGTGAGAATGTGTGAAGAGAGACAATTACTTTTTGTAATAGGCTAACAATTCCAAGTCTCTATTCAGAACCAGTCTGAGGCCTTGTACACACGATCACTTTATCGCGCATTAACAATCGTTACCGCGCGATACCAACAACAGCGTACACATGTGCAATAGGGCTGTTGCGCGTTAACTGCCTTGTTGTAGCACAATACAAAAACCACCTCGACGAGGCAACAGCTGTTGCGCCTTTCCACTCGTGTATGCTTACTGCACAATGATTGGCCTCCGGAACTGTCCGAGCATTCCAAAGTCGTCCTCTCAGGTCTTCCCCCCCACCCGCTCTGTCGCCATGACGAAACAGTCCCCGCCCTGATCAGATTCCCGGGATTTTCGAATTTCTCGTCTGTTTCACTTCCTGTTCTCTTCCTCGTGGAGTGGAGTGCAGCTCCGATCATCAGTAGCAATGGCGGCCCTTCGTGGAAGATGTGAACCCCTTTGGAGCACGACAGAGGTGCTGGACCTGATCAGCATCTGGGGAGAGTCCGCTGTGCAGGCACAGCTACACGGCAGCAGGCAAAATTATGATACATTTGGCATAATTTCTCGGGCCATGTCAGAGAGAGGTTATGATAGAGACACTGTGCAGTGCAGATCAAAGGTGAAGGAGCTAAGAATAACCTATCACCGAGCGAAGGAGGCAAACCACTGTTCAGGATCAGCGCCTGCTACATGCAGGTACTATAAGGAGATAGAAGCCATGCTCAGTGGGGACCCCACAACCACTGCAAAGAGTCCCGTGGACACATCGGCCCCCCCTTATCCAGTGAATGCCAGACCCAAGCAGGATGAAGACGTGATTGATAAGGAGGAGGAGATGGAGGATGACCTGGAGGAAAGCGCAACAGCGTGTAGCCAGGAGCTCTTCTGCACCCCCGCTGAGACGTCCACCCAAGACATGAATTGCAGCGTGTCCTCTGAGGCGGCAGAGGGGGATTGCGGTAAGCTTCTCTTTCGTGCAGCTACGGCTCCTGCTAAAATATCATTGTCTAGGGTGGGGGTGCTTGCTGTCTCAGTCCCTGCTGTGCACGCTCTTTACTCTGCATTCATTAGAAGTGCATCAACACAAGCAGTGATTGTCAAAAAATCATCTGTATTTAGGTCAGTAAAGGTTTCCTCAATGTACCTCCAGAGCCTACTACTCAGGTTAGATGGGAGAGTGTTTGTGTCTACGCTCCCAAAGACAGATACTCTGCCTCGCCAGCTGCAAAGCACAGCCCTGGGAACCATGGCAGCACACAGTGCAGCAGCATATGGTCCTGGCTTGCAACCGGTGGCATGTAGGATATGTATTCTAGCTGGCAGGGGCACTCTGAGGAGAGAGATATCGGGTTCCATCTGTGTGCCCTGTGCAGAATGTTAGCCCCCAGTAAGCTTTCTATTAGGACGTACCTTGTCCGCTTCAGCAAAGCATAGGATGTTGACTGCCTTGCACCTTCCAGTGGAATGTACTACTGGAAGGTTACATTGGTTATCTAGGCTATGTGTTAACAACAGCTTTATTATATATTTTTTTTAGATTCGACCTTCACAAGGCCAGTGTCTACCCCAGCTGACTGCATGAGAAACATTCGGCGGCATGCTCGAAGAAACAGGGAGGATATGTTTCAGGACCTGCTGGAAACAGCACAGGAATCCACGAGGGAGAATCAAGCCTGGAGAGAGGAATCCCAACAGAGGAGGCAGAAATACAGGGACGAACTGATAAGCATGATGAAGGAACAAACAGAACTGCTCAAGAGCATGATTGCTTTGCAGACCCAGGCGATTAATGTACGGGCTCCACTCCATACAGTTCAGCCGTGTCTGCCTCCCACACCCTGTAGTCCTTCAAAGCATTTATTTGAAGGCCACCCGTCCCCCTGGTACACTGCAACATCCAGTCCCCCCCCAGAGCTATTTTTAAGAGACCCACAGCTACACCCACCTGTAACCCCCCCCTTTAGGTTTTAATAAAAACAGTGACAAATAATTTGAAGAGTGGCTTTATTTGTACACATTGAAAATCTCATAAGGTGCACCTGATGCGTCCTTGAAATTAACTAGGGGAGGGCATCATTGAAATGGTCCCTGAGTGCCTCCCTTATGTGAGCAACTTCTCCTTGGGCCCCCTAATACTCCTAGTGGCTGGCTGTTCGTATGCTTCCTTGAGTCGCTGTGCCTCCATAGCCCACCCCGGGGAAAACTTTTCTCCCCTACTTTCACAAATGTTATGAAGGACACAGCACAACGCAATCACAGCAGGGATGTTGTCCTCCGCCAAGTCCAGCCTCCCATACAAACAGCGCCAGCGCACTTTTAAACGGCTGAAGGCACACTCCACAGTCATTCTGCAGCGGCTCAATCTGTAATTGAACCGCTCCTTGCTGCGATCTAGGTTACTGGTGTACGGCTTCATGAGCCATGGCATCAGTGGGTATGCTGGGTCTCCGAGGATGACTATGGGCATCTCCACATCCCCCACTGTAATTTTTTGATCAGGGAAGAAGGTACCCCCTTGCAGCTTCCGGTACAGACTAGTGTTCCTGAAAACGCAGGCATCATGCACCTTTCCCGATCACCCAGCATTGATGTCCGTAAAACGCCCCTTGTGATCCACAAGTGCTTGCAGCACCATGGAGAAGTAGTCCTTCCTGTTGATGTACTCGGTCGCGAGATGGTCTGGAGCCAAAATAGGGATGTGTGTGCCGTCTATGGCTCCCCCCCCCGCAGTTAGGGAATCCCATGGCAGCAAAGCTGTCCACAATCTCACGAACATTGCCCAACATCATCATCCTCCATAGCAATTGATGGCTTGGCAGACTTGTGAGAGGGCTAATCTGACGGTGGACCTCCCGACTCCAAACTGTTTTGCAACCGACCGGTAGCAGTCAGGAGTCGCCATCTTCCAGACAGCAATCGCAACACGCTTCTCCACGGTTAGGGCTGACCTCATTTTGGTGTCTTTACGTCGCAGGGCAGGGGCCAACTCTGAGCACAGTTCCAGAAAGGTTGCTTTCCTCATTCAAAAGTTCTGTACCCACTGCTCGTCATCCCACAGCTGCATAACAATGCGATCCCACCACTCGGTGCTCATCTCTTGCAACCAGAAATGGCGTTGCACCGTGTGCAGATGATCGGTGAAGGAGCAGAGCAACGCGGTGCTGTTGCTCTGCATGGCATCGATCAACCCCTGCTCCTCAGCGTCCTTGTCTGACTCGGAGCTCATTGCATACTGAGCAACCAGCAGAGATGTATTTAAAATGCCGAAGGCGACAGTGGAGATCAGAGCAAGATCCATGCTGTCGCTGTTGTGATTGCTCGCAAGTGGTGCGGTGCGTCACTGCACTGTTGAAAATAGGCGCGAGTTGCTATTGGCAACGAGGAAGATGCCAGGGGACCACAGTGCACCACGGGAAACTGAGAGTTTACCCACGGCGCTTTGTGTTCCTTTCCTTCATCCCATGATTCCAAGCGCAGATTAAGGGAAAATTGAACTGTGTGATAGGTGCCCAAAATTCATTGCGCTACACCGCGATATTGCAAAGAATTCTGTTGCGTTACAAGGAACGACGTGTGTACGCGCTATCCCACAATAAAGATCACATGTTTTTTATAGCGCGATTGCCATGTTGCCCTTTAATCTGATCATGTGTACATAGCCTGATTGTATAAAGTTTGCAAATGAGTTCCACCTCTGATGTTTCATGCTGAAGTTTGTTTTTGAAGTTTTGGGGTTTTTTTTAAAGTATGGCAACTTTCATGTCTGCTACTGAGTGTGCTGAGATCACTGTCTGTTTTTATTCATTTATAAATTATAAATGGAAAGAGCTGAGGTGCCAGTGAATTTTCAAAAAATGGATTTGGATTGGAATCCATTGTATTATTGTTATGTAAATATAATATATATTTAATATGGGTGAAACAAAATATTTGCTTTAAGTGAAGGAGTGAACATCAGACCACTTGCCATTTTGCTGTGAAGTTTTGTACAGAATAAAATAAACCCATGATAAAAAGTGAATTCTTAAATCATCAACTTAATGTCTGTACATCAAATCCAATGGACCGTTTTTAAACAAATTAAAAAGAGTTCCCAAAATAGCATCTCCACATGTACTGTATGAGTGAGTTAGTAACAAAAAGCACAAGCATTTATCTCTTCCAAATAATTCAAATAGGATAACAATAAGTTTATCTCTTCTGGTATGAAATCAGTTAAACAACACTCTTGCATAATTTATAAAAGTTAATGCTGCTTTCTATTTCCATTGGAATATAAGCACCATATGTCTTTCTCAGGATAGCCATGGCATGAATTAAATATCAATAAAGGGGTGATTTTTTTCATAAACCAAGAAATGCTTCCAATTATGTGAAAAAAATACAATTATTTAAATGAGGGATTTTTTTAAATTTGGAATTGTAAATGTATCTAAAGTTCATGGAAGGTGCCACATTCACAGTCCTTGAGACTAATGTCCTCTGGTTTATCTATGGAACAGATTAAGGCCAGCCAACCGCAATGCATATGTCTGAATACTGTTCTTTCAATGTGTGTCAACCTTGACCTGGCTGATGTGTCAGAGATTCTGTACCCATTTATTTTCTGACTGCCTTGAATTCTGTGGTATCACTGCTGAAGCTGTGAACAAACTTGCCAATGTGTGTGAAACTGGTGGTAAATTGTATGGGCTAGCTGCTTTACAAACAACTGCATTGACTGAAAAAATCATCACATAGTAATTATTGTTGATCCCTACAAATTTGGGTTTGATATGAACCAGTGACTTAGAGGTATGTAAGAGACCCAACATCTCATTACTGATCTCAAGGGGTGTGTGTGTGTGTGTGTGTGTGTGTGTGTTATGCATGTATGATCAAGAGGGAAAACTGGAATTGCCTAATCACGTGGAACTGGTGCTAGCCAATCGTAACGCTTTCTTCACAGTCTATGTCTACACTGGCAAGTTAGTTCAAATTAAGGAGGCTTAATTCGAACTAACTAAAGCCATGGCTACACTAGGCTTTAATTAGTTCGAATTACGGGCTTCCTTAATTCGAACTAATAAATTTGAATAGGCTATTCGAAGTAAAGGTTAATTTGAACTAGTCAGTTTGAATTAACCAATGTGGCCATGTTAGTTTGAACTAAGCAATTAGTTATTACTAGAAATTACTAATTGATTAGTTCGAGCTAACCGGCCCATTGAATTCAATGCAAATTGCTAATTCGAACTAAGCAAGTGCCATAAAGGGCACTTGCTTAATTTGAACTAAATTTTGCTAGTTCCAAATAAGTTAATTCGAACTAACTAAAATTAATTTGAATTAGTTCAAATTAACTAATTTGAACTAATTTTAGTAAGTGTAGACATAGCCACACAGCTTTGCTAATGCAGAAAATTTTGCTCCTACATAAACCCCTTACTCCATTTCTGATCCTCTCTTTACCAGAGACATTGGTTTTGTGATGTGCACATATGGGGACTAGAGAGCTATAAACCTGAGTTAGAATTTAATCAAAAGCCTCTAGGTGATAAATAAATAATTGCGGCCTAAATTCAGCACTGGATGAAAGTTAGAGCTACACTTTGAGTATAAGGGAGATGATAATGAGAAGGTCACAAAAGAAAGTGCAAGGAGATGTCTGAGGACAGCTTGGAAGACAGTTTCTCAGCTGCTGTAAGCAAGCACAGCTTTATTGAAGTCAATAGACCTAATACAAACGAAACCAGCTGAGGATCTGGCCAAGTTTTTCTAATTGTCACAAAGTGTAATTGGATGGGCAGGAGGAAAAAAAAGGGAATTTAAAATAAATGTAGGGTAATCAAGATAACAGAGTAAAAGCATTTGCAGGCTTCCCTTACTATTGCCATTGATCCTTCTGCTATGAACTATGCTTCATAATAAGCCGCTATGCTACATAAAACAAAATCCTTCAAGAATTGGATTTGCATATTTTTCCTAATATAATTTTAAATAAAGGATCCTTTGCTGCAATAACTATTTGCTATGCTTCGGTATGAATTGGAAGCATGCTGTTCTACTTCTCAGGTTCTCATGGTTGTTCCTCATAATACATGTACTTATAGCCTATTAAGGTAGAAACGGTTGTGGTTCATTTATATTATTGTGGCATAAAAATGGAAATTTTATATATATGTATATATATAATAATATGTTAGTAGTATACATAGTTTAGCATTTAGTTACTTACAGGATGCAATTAGCAAAAGAAAAAAAGTGCCAATTGTTCCAAATGTATTAAGTTATATTTGAATAGCGTAGTTTTTATAAATTATTATAACATAGTATATCACAGCGTGTAGTACATGCAGGGTATAGAGTGAATAGTAGACAATAAAGTGTTCTGTAATTTTAATTCTATGGGGGTTTCTGGTGGCGACACAAACTACTAAAGCTTTTCTGTTTGTATTTAAATTGCTATTTATTTTGCTGAAAGAGTAAAATACCAGATACAGTAGGTATATGAGGTACATTAGGCTACAGAGCCAGCAGTATGAACTGGTACCATTTCATGGACATAGTATCCAAACAAAAAATAAGCTTTTTTGAGTGAACAAAAAAGTAAGTTATTTACTGAGGAAAATCATCAAGCATGAAAGGACACACAGTAAAGCCTTAGTCTCTGATTAAATGTAATCAGCTTTCATTCAGTGTCCATGTACAAATGACACATTAAGCAGAATTCTCTCAACAAATAAAATACCTTAATTCTAAGAAGTGTGCCTTAAAAAGAATCTTGGAACTTTGAATACTTTGAATGGTAATCTTGAGATCTCGGAGAGAAGGGTGAAATAAAAAGATTTTTCCAGAAGCCCTCAAGAAGCAGGCTAGACTGTTTAATCACCATGTATAAACATCAGGAAATGTTTTGTTCTCTGCTTATTCTGTATTTAATTCTAACAACCACAGAGACTGCATTTTATACATACATTAAGGCACTCTTTGTATATAGCTAGCTTAGGACCATAAAGCTGTAAGCATAGAGCCTAAAATGGTGGAGGATTTTCAAAGCCTCATAATATTATAAGGCCCTGACCATTTAAAAAAAAACAAAACAAACAAACAAAAAACTTTTGTAAGTGATACTTATGCAAGTGACTAACTTCATGCATGTAAATGGTCTCACTGAGTCATTGACCTCCAATGCATAAAGTGTATAAAGGCTGCAAGATTGTGTCCTGGAGTTTGATTTTTGAAAGTGCTTAGCTTTGTCACCTCCAGATTAAGTCAATGGAAATGTCTAGTGCTCAAAATCACACCCTAAAAAGATAATGCTAATGTAAAAGTTTTGGTTGGTAAGAATAAGGAAATACAATGTTGAATGCGGTTAACTGAAAAAGCAGAATATTTCCATCTCCAGTTGCAAGATCTTTTCTTTACATAATGCCCTAGGTCACAGCAACCAGTATTTCCTGTCTCTGAATGGCAGGTGGCACAGCTTCTTTCCTGACCTCAGCAGACAAAAGAAATTGGTACCATGCTGTTGAAGAGGTTTACATATGGTAATCCAGTATTGGTAATCTATAAATACCTAAAATGATTTGATTAGATAGGGATGTAAAACATTACTCCACTATAAGGGAAACACACTATTCTGTGTATGATATCTTTAGTTCCTTTGGACCCCATGCCCAAAATAGTGTTTCCCCAGCCTTTCTATGGGAATGCTCAATAGGAATGATCTCAAATGTTTTTGTTCTCCAATTGGTGCACTGATGGTCACATTACCACCTTCTGCTACCTCATTCCTTCAAGATCACCAGCATGTAACTTTTCACAGATTGAACAGTTTAAACCTGGCACAATTTAATTGCAATAATATGCCTTCAGATACAGAGAAAAGCAAAACAAACAAATAACACCCCACCACCACCACCACCTTAGTACTGCAATAAGATGCTGGAAGCCAGCTTCATACTCTTGAATTACAGAAGACTGTAAGATTATAATTCTCTGTTGTTGTACCAGTGGGACTGAGACAGACCATTCAGGGTGGCATATTTTTAGAATGAAATGCCATGAGCGTAAAAAAAACCCCACCCCAAAATGCATAGCATGTTTCCCTTTGAATTGAGATGTTTGTTTATAAAACACATAGGCTATGTCTACACTGGCACGTTAGTTCGAATTAAGGGCTTCCTTAATTCGAACGAATAAATTTGAATATGCTATTCGAATTAACCAATGTGGCCATGTTACTTCGAACTAACCAGCCCATTGAACTCAATGTAATTCGCTAATTCGAACTAAGTAAGTGCAATGAATGGCACTTGCTTAGTTCAAACTAAATTTTGCTAGTTTGAATTAACTTAATTCGAACTAACTAAAATTAGTTTGAAATCGTTAGTTCGAATTAACTAATTTGAACTAACTTTAGTAAGTGTAGACATAACCATAGTGTCTGATTGGATAATCATTCTCTCTGTCCATTAGAATTCTATAATTACTTACCATTTTATCTTACAAATGTGTACATGGACACATAATTTCCTCTTTAATTTAATTTTCTCATTCTATATCCATCTATGTTTAGCTCAAAACAGCAGACACAACAAATTCTGCAACTTAGCAGGGAGTTCGAGATGACTTTTGCAGTCCCTTCTAGCCCTGTGATTCTATAATACATACTCAAATTTACCTACAAAAAAAGCTTGTATCTTATTTGCATGTCCCTTTTTCTTTCACTCTGCAGCCAAGTGATCATTTCCTCCCCCCCTCCCCATTAAATAGTTGATGGAATACACAAACTTTTCACAAACATACCCATTGCTAACTTGCTACATTTATGACCAGTTGTTCTAGGTCACACATTGCTTGAAGCAGACCTTCATTAACATGTAAATTACAATTTCACACTAGTGCCTTTTTGAACTCAAAGGGGAAATAAAGCTTTTTAGATTAGAGTTTGACAGACAAAGTGCCAAAAAGTAACAAACATAAATACAAATACATCATAAAAGTTCCCTGTTGCATAAGTGGCCGATGTAGTAGCCAACAGAAGACCTTGTGACGCAATAAGCTTTAGTAGGTGGTTGACGCTGTTAATCAGCCCTGATAAAAAGTTACCCTGTGTATAAGCAAAACAGAGCTGGTACTGACCAAGGATGTACCTTGCTCCCACTAAGTAGCAGACATAACTTGCAAGCTTTGTAAAATAACAAGATAAGAGCAGGTCAATGGAATGTTCTAAATAAGTGTGAAAAACACCATGCCTTTTACCTGTTTAGTAAGCTCAGAAGGTATAAAAAAAACTGATTAAGCCCCTCCCAGACTGAAACCTCGTTGTCAGGGCAATTGATATGTTCACCGCCAAGGAGTCATTGCTCCCCATGCTTCATGCCTACAGTCATTTAATTGGGGTTCCCTTCTGCTGAAGGGGTTTAATCATTTGGTGCTTTCCTATTTCTTTGCTTTCTTGTCTGTGTTTTTCAATAAAACTGTTTTGCTTTTATTTTTTACCTTGTTTCCCGGTGTAGTGCCTACTGAACCAAACTAACCTTAGGACCTGAGCTATAGGTTGTAGCCAGGGTCCTGTAACCCTCCTGTGAACGCCTACAACATGTCATATTATATAAGTAGGTTGTCAGTTCAAGATATATAGGTTGACTTTTGGTGTGTCTGGATGGGGGCCAATATTTGTGTCTTGAGCCAAGCTATAAGATCTTCTAAATCACTATGTCCATTCTTTCAATGTAGCTGTGCTGATGTACACCAGCTGAGGACCTGCCTCAATGACATTCGACAGAAGAAGAAAATGTGCATAGTAATTTCCTTTTGAAAAACTCCATAACTGGGTTATTTCTTCTTTTAAACCTGTTGTTAGTAAAAAATGAGTATTAGAAACTTAAATCAAGTGGGCAAAATCACAAGATTATCCAAATAAACACACACACTATCTGAAGATCTACAATCTAGCTGGGGTTGCTTGTTCATCTATATGTGTACAGTATCCAATATACTGGGATTATAGTCTCAAAAGGAATCTTTGCATACCACAATGATATAAGTATTTTCTACTAATGTGTTATCTGATTTAATTTGTGAGTCTTTAGATATGGAATCTCTAGAAGTTTTAGAGAAACTAGGAAAATCTAACTTAGCAGACTTTCTATGTAAACTATCAACTCCCAGAATGAATTTGAGGTTCTGACATAAATGGTCAATGTCTACAATGGAAGGGTTAAAAATGTAATATCAGGCAGGTAAATCAGAAACGTGACATTTATATTACTTAGAGAAAACCTACTACTTTCAAAATTACGTATAAAGAGACTAGATGTACCAGGATACATAGGCCAAAGATCATTGTAAACATTTGTTATATAAATAAAAAGCTTAAATTCTGTCCAAAGAAGACAGAGAGCAATACAGGAAAAGCAATTAGTTAGAATCAATCGTACTAAGTACTTGTGATGACTAGCAGTCATTTTATATTTGTACCTACTCCTAGATAAATGGATTTATTAATTTCAAATTAAGAAAGCCACTTGAAAAATTGTGGGTATATTTGAAATAACAGTCCTAGGAGTCACTGTTAAGATGGCTTGTTGTAGAATAAGGAACTAAACTACAGAGTGCTATGCATATTTTCAAATTGTTTGATTGCACAGATAATATTCTCAATTGTTACAACAGTGCATGTTATTTTACACAATTTTTGTGCCAGTTCATGGGAACTTGATTCTATCAACCCATTAGGAAACAATATCAGTGGAAACGATCTAATTATTCTGCACAAAAGAACACATCTGGTTTCCACATTCATCTACTTTTTGAAGTAGGCCATCGCTTGGCTTTGTTTCATTGTATGATGGTTGCAAGAATTGGAAAATTAACTCCACAACCTTCAGGCTATACTTTTCAGTATGCAAAGTAATCAGTGTTTTATATGCCTATTTTGTCTTTACACCATTGATTATATATGTATACACTAATTATTTGCACATGAACATGTCTAGTTAAATATACTGTCATGTGCTTAGTTTATTGATATGCAAAGTATAAAGTCAGGTGCATTTTCTCATTCACAGTTGTGAATGGATGTATGTCCTGAAATCCCCTTCCCTTCATGTCCCTATTAAGATACTGTCTGTATTGTTAAAGCATAGCAGAGAATGTAAAATTAGAATAAACTTGTAGGACCCTTTTTCATCATCCCTTATAGGGCTTAAGATAGCTAATAGAATTCTTCTTCAGTCCTGTTGATCTTTGAGGCTTTATGGCTATGTCTACATTAGAGGCTCTGTTAAGCCAATTTAACAAGGTCGACTTAAAGTCGACCTTGTTAAGTCGATTTAGAAAGTCCACACTAAAAGCTTAAGTCAACTGCTTATGTCCACACTGGCACTTGCTAGGTTGACCGAGGAATGGTTCATTGTGGTTAGCTGTCCCACATCTATACTGGCTTAAAGTCTACTTAATAAGGTTGATTTAGGTGTTAAGTCGACCTTCAGAGGTGGAGTTATTAAGTTGACTTAAGGAAGCACCCAGTGAGGACACAGCATTCTGTAAGTTGACTTAAGCGTCATTAAGTCGACTTTGTAGCAAGTGTAGACATATCCTATAAGTTTCCTCTTTTTACACAGGAGGAAACAGATGCACAGTTTGGTCAAATGGGTTGGCCAGAGTGGCACATGGGTCAGTGAAAGTCCCAGGAGTAATAACTTAGAATGCAGTCCTAACTCTATTTTTCTGTTGTAATTCCAGAAACTCTGGGCCATGTTGTCAGTTGGTATAAAATGATGTAGATCCTTTCCAGTCAATGAAGCTACTTTGATTTGTACCAGCTGAGGATCTGGCCCTCTGTCTCAGTAAGTACATCACTTCTTTGGTAAGGAATATTAGCTCAAAAGAAAGCTGATATAAGCTCCCTATAGGTGAAAACCTCATAATTGTCTGCTGATCTCACCTGCTGCTGTTGGTCAGTCTGTATCCAGTATCTTTATATGGCTCACCAGTTTCTTTTGTCCAAGAGTTCCTGGCTCACCTTCAAAGCCCCAGACTACACAAGAATTGTATGGTTCTGAAGTAAGGCATAGACTTCGAAAGGGAAGCCGCCAGAATGGGGCCAAAATAGAAGATTTTCAGCAGTAGGCACAGCAGAAAAAAATATGGTTTGTCAGCCCTGCAAGACTCCACAAGTGGATTTTAAAGTAAATGGAGCAGGGCAGGGAGACAAACCAATTTGAACATGAAAAAGGATTTGATTCAAGAATAAGAGTAACAGGTGAAGTGGCCTGAACCTTTTCTATCAGACATACTAAGTTACCTGGCACGTGAGGTAACGGATCTACACTTTCCCATTAATCTGTAGTGTAATTGACCTTACTGTCATGAGGAAAAATAAGTGGTTGGATACACTGTACAGCTTGGAAAATAATAAACAAAGTGGTATCGATAAATCTCTGTTTAATGTATATGATATACCATCAACATCAGAACCAATTTAATAGCCTTCTCTGTAGTAACAAAATCCCATGAGCAGTGTGTCTTAAAAGAATGTCTGTGTATCATAAAAAACTGTATCAATTTCAGCAATTGCTTTTTAATTTGTTGCCCAAGGAGACAAGCATAACTCTATCTAGCATCAAACCCCAAAACATACACATGTATAAAGCTCACTTATATCTTAATTTTTATGGTGCAATTATGATTTGGTTTTTTGCCTCTCTAGCTATTGAGCAGAAGGAATGGAAAGGCTTGGCTTGAAGTGATGTGTCCATTCTCTGATGGTTAAGAAATAATCATTATTGGCAATTAGCTTGCGACTTGTCCTGATGCAGCTGTGCAAGAGTATAAAGAGGGCTAAGTCCTCTTTCACCCCATGTTATGCATATATGGATTGAAGCTATGGGTTCTGTATGGCACACTGCTGCAGTGTGGCCAGCACTCCATTCTGTCAGCAAATGGGGGTGGAGAGTAGCCAAAGAATGGCTGGGAATGGGTAGAGCAGGGGTTCCCAATCTGCGACACAGAAGCCAAAAGTGGTCCAGGGGGATCTTTCAAAGTGGCCCATAGTTCCTCTCCCACTGGCTGCAGTAGCGAGCCACTGCTAAGGATTTAGGCAGAGTACATTGCCACAGGGCTACAAGATCTTTGTAAGCACCTTCCTACAGCCAAGAAATTGGAGGATCAGTGCTTTGTTCCCCCTGGCTGTATCAGGGATCATGCAAAAGTAGTTTTGCTTTGTAAATGGTATACATATATTTTGTAGCTAATAACAAATGACATTCAAAGGCCTGGGAATTTACGAAAAGATTTTAGGAGATAACCCAGGCTGAACCTTTTGAGAAGCCAGTGAAAGTGTTAGAGGGATTGAGGAGTAGAGAGAAACTTTTGGAAGGAGTCGGCCAAAGCTGAAGGGCACAAAGCATGAGTAAGTCCAGTGAAAGGCACACATGGGAAATGAACCTGAAAGAGAGGACCAAGGCTGCCAATTTTTTTATTATTATTATTATTATTTTCCCTTTCTCTTGTATTTGCAATATTATAGTGAGTGTGTTAAGATAGTCACTGGACAGGTAGTTATCTGGAGACCCTGCCAGGACAATGAAGTGATGAGCTATTTGAGGACCCACCTACCATGCTAGAGCCATGGAAAAGAGTACAGCCTGAGATGTCTTTTCAGCTTCTACCACCAAGGATGGTGCCTATGGGTGCAAATGTAAGCTCTCTGAATGCTCCCATAGCAATGTGTCTGACGTTTTATGAACACCTCAGCAATCTAAATATTACTATTATATCTGTACATATGAAAATATGAATGATTTATGGTGTAACTTTTTTTTATTGAACCAAATGATCCCGGCTATATTTATCTAGCTATTAGACTAACAGCAGAATGAATTTCACAGTTACTTTCAAACAGGACTCATGCTGAGAAATTTCCTTTGCCTAATGCCATAAGCCCCAGAAAGAGCAAACCCAGCAACAACAATAATAATAAAAAAGACTAACATGAATCCATTCCACACCTGACAGTGTGTGCCAGTAGGAACTCAGCAATAAATGACTCCGTACAAACTTTGTAACATTGCACAATATGTGCCGACTCTCCCAATATTGTGATATTTGATTGCCCCCATTGTTGTGTTCACATTTTTAAAAGTATTGAAATGATAGAGTATTACTGTTTATAAGATGTAATTTAAAAATTCCTTGTTATTTCATTGTTTTTGTTTTGTTTTTGTTGAAGTTTTTCTTTTTCCCTGAGGTATACACAGGTTAGGTAACAATGTATTGTTATTGGTATTGTACTGTATTTAAACCCTTAATGATTCAGTGTAGTTTTCACAAGCGTCTACACAGAAAAAAAAAATTCCATCATGATTCTTTAATTGATATGTCATGCAGGGTCCAATTCCCTTATCAGTCTTGGTGAAGAATAGGATTATTATTTTATTATTTTCTTTAAATTCAAATTGCATCAAAATTAACTACTGTTGCTTCAAGCAGAATAGGCTGGATGAACAACTTAACTGAAAAATCAGTCTTTTCAAGACCAAGCTAACTAGTAGAATGCATATATGTCTTCTATCTTGTCACAGTCATTTGTTGCCTTAATAAATAGACTATTAACCTCATTAATTTGTATTGAGGCACTTAACATGCTGATGTCTGGCTTCTTAATTTTTTACATTAGTCTTACTGACTGCCTTTTAGATAGCAACAGTCCTGTTCAGCATGAGGAATAACCCAAACAGGGATTTCTTGATCTCAAGTTTTATATTACCCAATCAAAAACGTTAATGCAGAGGTAAGATAGTGGAGCCAAAAATTGAACCTCAAATTTTAACCCTCTTGCATTTGTTTTTGTTAGCTGTATTTGAATTTGTTAGTACAGTTCATACCCAGTGGGGCAGATCTAGAGCAAGAAGGGAAAGGACTCTTTTTGAGATTCATTTTGGATGTAGAAAAAAGTACAATATTCTGGCAAGATTTTAGTCCAAGCTTTTTGACAGCACATTAGATGGGGTAAGAGCAGTTCTGTTGATATTTCCACCATATTAGATTGACATTTCATAGCTGTTTGCAAAATTTTTGGTTTTATTGAATCCAACTGAGATCCTTAACCCCAGCCTTGAATCTTATGAAACCTCATATATTGCCATAAATCTAATGCATGTGCAGATCCAGAACACTTCCTCAGCCAATCTCCAATCACAACATGTGTAGTAGTTTAGACTAATTTGAGCCAGGAATAATGGTGAGTGAATTTGCAAGGAGGCTGAGTATCTGTAACTTAGAAAATGATGCCTCATTAAGGTATTTTGGAAAGTATACCATGAAATGTAAGGAATATCTTTAATGTCACAGTAACAACTTTATTATACTAAGTGTCAACATTTCAATGGTGAGAGTTGTATACAATTTGTGAATACATAAGACATTTGTCACTGTAGATTGTGTAGTTAGAATTTAGATATTCAACATGTACATATATAGTTCATTGCCATTATACACTGAGTAATAAAGTTAGGTTAGGTTTTGTTTCCCGCCACCTACATTATATAGCTTGCAAAGCCGTCATAACACTATTATCCATTTTACCACTATGTTAATAACATGATAATACATTAGTAAAGTGTTAAAATCTTTTGATTTGTAAATATGGGCGTTGCCTTCCTAGCCATACAACTGTATCATTCTCATGTATTCCATGTGAAAATCTAAACACTATGGTCATTATTTTTATAGCTGTGGACCTCCCAGTGGACATCATCACAATGAATTGAATCTTAAATATTGTTTGACCAGAGGACAAAAGCAGTAGATATTCTTATAGTGGGTATACCATGGTGAAAGAACACTGAAAGAGTACCATATATACACAATTTCTTCTGAAATTCTTCAGAGACTTTGTCATCAGCATTTTTTTTTTTAACTCTCTTACCATTGATTTTACTAGTAAAGTACTAGTGTCTTTGATCTCAGTTTAGGAAAATGGTTTAGTCCTTCTTCCATTGTATGATGCCATCTTCATTGGCAGTAAGGTGAGCATTAATTCAGACTTCTTTTCATTATCCAAGTATTTATACCCTACTCATCACCATGGCATCATACCTTTGATTATTGTTATATTATTTTAGACCTTATCAGAAAATATATGAGATACAATATGAACATACAGTTCTAGAGATAATTGATATGTTTCTGTATATAAATAAAAATCAATGTTGAAGACAAACAGATCATGTGCTTCTTATTCAGGAAAAAAAAAACCCACTGACTATGGCTGCTTCTACACTGGTAAATTAAGTCGACTTAAGCTTGCTTAAGTTGATTTAATTTACCCTGCGTCTACACTGCAGTTTCCTTAAGTCGACTTAAGCAGCTTGCTTAAGTCGACTTAAGGAAAATAAAGTCGACTTAATTAAAATTAAGTTGACTTTCTAACACCACCTTCCTAATCGATCTAAGGCTTAAGTCGACTCCCTAGAGTCAACTTAAGCCAGTGTAGACGTGGGGTAGCCCTAAGTCGACAAGTCGACTTGGGACATAGGTCCCTTCTCGCC
>ML685813.1:10491567-10535518 GCA_007922175.1 Pelusios castaneus
TGGGGCTGGCTCTCCCTGGAGCAAACAAGTTGGCTTAAAGAGTCCAGTGTGGACTCTCTAAGTCGACTTAATAAGGTTGACTTAAAGTCGACCTTAATTCCCTAGTGTAGACGTAGCCTATGTGAGCAGTTTGTGGAATTGCTATGCATTTAAATTTTGTGTAAAATTCTGGTAGCTCCACTGTCCTGACTATAGGTACTCCTTTTGAGGTACAGTTGCCTTCCTGCTTCCTTCTTTAGGTGGTTGTAATTTGCTGCTGGTTTACGCCAGCAGCAAAATATAGCATGCATATTGCACCCTCTGGTCTTCCTAGCTGTCTCAGTTGATATTGGGTGGTTCATTCAGTGGGTAGAGAAAGGGTCATATATAAATCACATCCACTTGCTTTTGAGGCTGTTGGGGAGTAGCAGGCTCACTGCACATGGGTACTTGTGTTCACATGGTCCCTAAAGTCAGATAAATCCATTTGGGAGCCCAGGAAGGGGAGTAGGACAGTCTCCAGCGGTTGTTCTCCTTACTTCCATGCACACAGGTATTATCCAAGTCACTATAAATTAGCCAATAAGGAGTACAAGGTCCAGAAATATAGTTGTAATAAACTAGGATCTTGAGCTATTGACTTCTGTGAGAGTATTGTGCACATAAGGATCACTCATCCTAGAACTTGTAGATTTTGACTCCAAATAAAGATTATCAAAAATGCATCTAATGAACTTCCTCCCTGAAAAGGATTGCTTCTCCCGAAGAGGTTGCATAGACAGATTTAACAGCAGAGCTTGTCCTAGAAATAAAAACAAAGCCCAGCTGTAACAGGGGCATGGATTATTTAAAAAGGTAAATAGTTTTCATTCCAGGTAAAGATTAGATCATCTTTCTAAATAAAAAAAAATGCTGGCTTATAAACACAGAAACACAAAACCCATTACAAACATAATGTTTGTTTAACTACACGCTCTCTTTTCCCTGCTCAAAAACTGCAATCACTTTATGGTAAAGGTCAGCAAGTCTTTTTCTTAACTAGTCTAGAAATGGTCCTACTGTAATAACTTGAAATCGGAAAGTGAAAGCTATTTTCTTGGTAAATAACTTTAAACAGCAAATATTGTAAAGAGCCAGCAAAATATTGTTGTTCTGCAGTCAAATCAATACCCTGAACTGTTGACAGTCCATAAGAAATTGATGTATTTTTGTTTGCCATTGTAGAGGGCATAAAATTAATAGTTTTTCTTGATTCATTTCTCCCCCTACAGCTGAAATGCAATACGATTCTTGGCTTCATGCCAATGGATAGCATAAGAGGATTTGGTCAATTTATCTAAAATACTTTGAACACCCAGTTGAAAGTTATTCTTAATGGTAAGAAACTCAACAATCATGCAGCTGGAGTGCCATTCTTAGTATGTGTGTGTGGAATGTGTTAATTCTGGATATGGGCACAAAAAGGAATCTTGAGATTAAACCTTGCAAATTTCATTACAGGATTTGAATCCTTTCTCGTATAATTTTTATTCAGCCAGGTTACCTTAAAAATGATGGGGGTCTAGTTTCAATATTAGAACTGAATGTTCTAATATGTAATCCTGTAATCTTCAGATTTTTGACATTAAGAGAAAATGAAATTGCATCTAAGGCTTTGGTGTTGTCATATATGAATCGATGTTCTAGTTCTGATTCACACTTGAATCTGAACCCCTGCCTACACTTCATCCAGTTGCAAATGTAAACACCACTTCCTTGGTAATTTATTTTTGCAAGTATTGTCACATTGCCTTCTTGAATGTATGTAGACATGCTTGTCACCTCTGACTTGTATAGGGATTGACAAGGATAAAAAAATGGATTCAGTGATTGAAACTCAATATGATATGTACCTATCCTGTTTTGCAACTGCTGATGTATTCGTATACACTCTTTTGCTCTTTCAGAAAACTCTCAAGTATCTTGGTTAAGCAGAAACCTCTTGCAGCCACTGTTGAAGAAAGTTATCTTCCTCAGCCAGACAGCCCGTGTATCCAAAGGGCACAGTCTGCATTACTTTAGCAGTTGCAGTTGGGTTTTTTTAATGTCATCCTTACATATTTTTAATTATCCTGTTATCATAAGGCAAGATGGTGCAGAGTCCTGAGTGGGAACGTAAACCATTTTATAAAAATAAATTTACGATGTTGCTGTCATTTCACTAGTGATAATTAACCTACACATCTTTAACTCAAGTACTATATTAGTTAGTACTGTATATATTTCTATAATCTTTACATGGTATCAGAAGAAGAAAAAATGTCATTGCTGTGCCTACAAAAATTTAGATAGTTCCAAATAGGGAGTTGCTCACCTTATTTCTACAGTCAGTGATTGACATAATAACATGAATTTTTAAATCCCAGTGTTCAGAATTGCATATGCAAAATTTCATAGCTGCATCATTGCTTTGCAGCTGCCAACAGCTGTGTGGGAATAGGTAAATATTAGAATCAGCATGCTTTAGTGGGTGCAAAGTCTTGTACTTTCTCAGGTGGTGTGGAATTGTCAAAGCATGTACAGGAGTTTGTGTTTACAAGTTTGTGTTTGTGTGCACAAGCAGAGGAAAAGTTGTCCATATCTTTAAGAATATTGTTCAGAATTAGAGGTGGAATCCAGTGCTCAGATTTGTATCTTGTTCTGGGATTTCAACCATTTTGAAGTCTGAAGGTCTGTAATTTTTTTTCATCATAAAAAGAGGAAAATAAAATTCAGATCCAGGATTTAGAATGTGACTAACCCCAAAGTTGGGGAGTAGTCTCAACTGGTATTTTGATTCAAGCCCTTCTCTGTCCTCAACTGGGAAAAATGCGTAATTTTGGTTGCATGAAAATGTCATGGCAAATCTGAAATAAATTAGATAATGTAGCAAATGTTACTTTTACTTTAAAAACAATTATTTTTTAAAAAAAAAAATATTAAGGCAGAGGGAGTTATCGGGGAAGACTTTGGTGATGAAAGCATATTGCTGGAGGAGCAGGGGGAAAAAGGAAGCGAACAATGTCTTATTGCCCCTTGCATCAAGCTAAAGTTAATGACTTTGGGAAGGTGAACTATAGTATCTAAGAGACAGAGTAAAGACCAAATCCTGCCACTTGTGTTTAAGCACAACCCCACTCAGCTGTTGATCATGAAAATTTGGCCACAGATCACACAAGGTTTTTTGTCACAAGGGGTTAACCGAGAAGGAAATTTTGTTCTCTGAGTTAACAAATAGATTATTATGGCTCCCTACAAACAGTAGCAGAATTCTCAGCCACTTTGGTCATTGTTAATCTTTTGAGTGCCCAAGAAATTATTAATGCAAATATATATTTGTTAATATATGCTAATAAAGTCAAATCTTAAATAAATGGAGAATTATTTTTTCCCTTGAGAGAAATTTGATCCATCAAAATGTTCCTTTTTAAGTCATGGCTGCTTTCATCTCTTTCCAAAGAAAATACTTTCTTCCTGTCCTGTCGAAGAGGAAGACAGGTGATAAATTCCATCAGCTGTGGTTAACTCAGGTGTAGCAATATCGCCCATCTACTTTACCTTAGCTTTTCCTAGCTGAGTGATGGCTTCTTGTCCTCCCTTTCCATAGGAGAACAGCTCCCAGGAACCCACCAGAACGGATATGATCTAGGGTCTCCAAATTGAACCCTTGATCCCACAATTTTCATAGGAGCAGAAGTTGGCTTCAGCCTATATCTGGTTTCCTACACCTATTCTGTAATCCCTCTGGCATGTGGCAATTCTCTGTAGCAGGAAATCTGAGGTAGAGAATTCATTGCTCAAGAAGGGTTTCTTTTTAGGGTCCCTCATGTGTCTGTACATCCCATTGTATTGATATTAAAGTCAATGGGTGGGGGATGTGATGCATTCCCTGCTGCACAACCTGAAAACTGGGAATGCTGTGATCTCTTCACTGTCCATCCTGGGCTGCCTCTCACAATTTCTTGCTGGTGACAAACAGCAAGCCCCTACAGGCATAGTTATTATCTAGCCCACCAGCATGCAGAGCACCCCACCCAGCTAGATCAGATGAATATTAACCTGGGTTGTCTCTCACTTGAAGCTATCAGGAAGCTTCACTTACTCAGCCAAATACAGGCAAAGATGCATCAAACATAGGCTGATTTACATTGGCAGCAGCAGTCAACAGGAGATATGCACGATACATAATGTAGCTTGCATATCTCCTGTAGACATGCTTATGTACACATAGTGCATTGTCTTCACGGCATTAATAGGAGATACCCTCTTGTCCACACAGCCTTACTTCTTTTGGGGAGATGGACTAATTCAGACAAGCAGAGAGCACTCTTTGATCTATTTGAGCAGGTTTACCCAAACCCCAATCAATTGATATCAATTGCTACCATGGCAGTGAAAACATACCTTTGGTTATATAATGCCTTGCCTACCCACTTTCAAATAAATAATAGTCACCAGCCATTCACCCTTCCCCACCCCTATTTGTAAAAACTGCACCAAAAGTAACTATCTCTAAAATTATATTAGTAAGTCCCATCCCCATCTCATTCTGGAAGACATAAAACCACTTTGGTTATTGAGCTAAGATTTTTAGAAACTTCAGTTTGAGACAACACCAAGATAAAATATTAAACAAGTTTGTTTTATAATATGAACATCCAACATCTTGCCAGATAAAAGTAAACACTACAAAATGTCATTCGGTCAATGGTGCTTAGCATTAGAATGGAAGAAATAGTATGAGTGGCTATGGGTCTGCTTAGCAGATGTAGATTGGTGCATGCTCTGCTTCCTGGCTCACCTATGGGACTCATCCTGTACTTTCTGATGATTGCACCAGCCTTAACCTGACTTCTCCAGACTGAGCAGTTGTGAGCAGGGCACTCAGTTGTCAGTGGAAATGCTGAATTTGTTGAGACCCTCCTTGATCTTGTATTGGTATCAACACTTTGGCTTTTCTCTGCATTGTGTTGGGTTGGACATAGAGCACAACCTTTGGCAGACAATCTTGAGGCTTGCACTCCATGGCTATGTCTACACTTGCTAAAATTAGTTCGAATTAGTTAGTTCGAACTACCTAATTCGAACTAATTTCAGTTAGTTCGAATTAGCTTACTTCAAACTAGAAAAAGTAAGTTTGAACTAAGCAAGTGCCATTCATAGCACTTGCTTAGTTCGAATTAGCGATCCCCATTCATTTCAATGGCCGGTTAGTTCGAACTAAGAAAATAGTTCGAATTAACATGGCTACATTGGCTAATTCGAACTAGTTAGTCTGAATTAAACGCTTACTTCTGAAGCCCTATTCGAACTTATTAGTTCAAATTAAGGAAGCCCTTAATTCAAACTAACTAAAGCCTAGTGTAGCCATGGCTTTAGTTAGTTTGAATTAAGCCTCCTTAATTCGAACTTGCCAGTGTAGACATAGCTCATGTGTCCCAGTCAGTGAAGGCTGCAAGTGTCCAGCATAGTCTGTATAGATTGCGGGCAAGTTCTTTCAGGGATATCATTGTTAACGCTCCCTTGATCTCAAGACACTCCAAGTATTTTCCTGAGACAGGAAAGGTGGAAGCTGTTCAACCTCTGCTCCTTCTAGGAGTACATATTCTAGTAGCATTTACAACAATATTTTATAACTTCATGTACTATGGTAGCACATACAATGCAACAAGATATTAATATTTAGCAAATCTAGCTTTTTAAAAATAATTTCAAACAAGGCCTATTTTGTATAGAACATATCATAATTGCATGACTGATGAATATGGCATTTCAGTGGAGGGTGTTCTCTATCACAGTGTGTCACAGAGATAATTTCTGATAACAGCTGCAAGATTTAGTCCTAAGTATTTCTAAACCTGTAGATGGTTTTACCAGCTAAAGAAGGGAAATCAAGTTCCAAACATTATTTCTTTTCCTCAGGGCTTGTTTTTATTATAGAGACAATATTGCAAATCTCCTGAAAAAATACAGAGCAATTGTTTCCCGGCTGCTTTCCCAGCTTCAGCCAGTTGGAAGGAAAGAGGACATACTCTTCCTCTTAACTTTTCTTTAACCTAGATTCTCCTTCCTTTACTGTTCTGTCCTGAGTAGCCACATATCCAGGCAGGACTCATTAAAAGCTGTAATCCATTTATCTGTGTCAGTACTGCCTATCTTCCTCAATCTGTGTTTCTCTTCCTCTATTTTTTTTTCTTTGAAATACACATGACTGGTCACAAGAAAGGATAAGAACCCTCCAACAGGGAAAACACTCTTCTATAATATTATTATAATCATTTATTGCAAGTAAACCAAAAATACATTATTAAATTAGAATGATAAGATGGGCTCTACTGATGTTCTGGTGGTTTAACTATAAACCTAAGACTGGAAAAATAATTAAGCACATTGTCAACTATTACATCAACATGAGGGTCATAATCGACCCAATGATTAGATGTCTATTTAAAAACAAAGAGGAAATTAAACACAAATTCTTAACAGTGAGGATAAGTAACCAGTGTAACAGCTTATTAGGGAATACTATGCTGTCTTTATAAAAAATATCATACTAATTCAAACACAAGTTATTGGGCCCTGTGCTGGAACCACTGGTGAAATATGGCCTGTGTTATGCAGAAGGACAGGCTAGATGATTAGAGTGGTCCTTCTAATGTTAAATCTGTGTACCTTAAGTTTTAAAATAATTCATTACTAATCTAAACTGCTATTAGCATTCAAATAATAGATGAACAATGAAACAATTCTAGATGAACAGTGAAACAACTAAAAAATGGTTGTTCCTCATGCACCTGAGCTTCTCTCTTACTCTTCTCCCCAAGGGCTTTGGAGTGGAAAGCAGTATACAGGTGGCCTAAATATGAAAGTCATTTTCATGTTAAATTGTCCTTTACAGTGTCAGATTCTTCAATATCATCAGCATCACTCACAGTCAGGATTTCTTTCTGCAGCTGCACCTCTCAAGGCTCTGATGTCAACTTGTTTGACAATAGAAGTACTAATAATTGGACAATTAGAATAATTGCTAAAGCTGACGAATCTTGTGCTGGAGGAATGACCCAGTTGCAGCAAACTGATTGTTCTTGCCATTTTTTTTCTTGAGACAGTAGATAAAGTCTAATCTCCTTTCATTTCTCTTATATAGGGGAAGATACTAGGAGTATGTAGCACTCTGGTTAAGCTTGTAGAAGACTTATGAAGTAATGGGTAGGTGCTGCAAATGTATGCTATAGCAAATGAAACTCTCAATTGAGCTCAATGGCAATAATGTGAAATATCTATTTTAAATAATTATTAAAGTTTCACTTATAATACCCCTAAAGAACTACTGAATGAACTACAGTGAGTAGCAAAAGGAGATGGCTTGATGGGATAGTCTTCAGCTTTGAAATATCTGGTGTCCCTAGGACCACAATTCCAGTTTCACACACAATTTCAAATCAGCATTCATGCTGCTAAGATGGGTATCCAAAATTCCTCATGGTTTACTATTGAGAGGAGTGAGGGCTTTCAAATGAGACTCTAAAAAATGGGAATCTGATGTGTCCTGTGTGAAAATCATAGCTCACTCTTCACTGAAGTGTTACCTCATAGAATCATAGAATCATAGAATCATAGGGTTGGAAGGGACCTCACGAGGTCATCTAGTCCAACCCCCTGCTAAAAAACAGGACCACTCCCCCTAAATTATCCCAGCCAGAGTTTTGTCTAACCGAGCCTTAAAAATCTCCAAAGATGAAGATTCTACCACCTCCCTAGATAGCCCATTCCAATGCTTCACCACCCTCCTAGTGAGAAAGTTTTTCCTAATATCCAACCTTGACCTCCCCAGCTGTAATTTGAAACCATTGCTCCTTGTTCTGTCCTCTGTTACCCTCCAGAACAGCCTAGCTCCCTCCTCTTTGGAGCAACCCTTCAAGTAGTTGAAGGTTGCTATCAAATCTCCCCTCAGTCTTCTCTTCTGTAGACTAAATAAGCCTAGTTCTTTCAGTCTCTCCTCATAAGTCATGTGCCCCAGCCCCCTAATCATTTTTGTTGCCCTCCGCTGGACTCTTTCTAATTTGTCCACATCCTTTCTGTAGTGGGGAGCCCAAAACTGGACACAGTACTCCAGATGCGGCCTGACCAGTGTCGAATAGAGGGGAATTATCACATCCCTCGATCTGCTGGCAATACTCCTACTGATGCAGCCTAATATGCCATTGGCCTTTTTGGCAACAAGGGCACACTGTTGGCTCATATTCATCTTCCCGTCCACCATAACTCCCAGGTCCTTTTCTACAGCACTGCTACTTAGCTGATCGGTCCCCAGCCTGTAGCAGTGCATGGGATTTTTCCGTCCTAAGTGCAGGACTTTGCACTTGTCTTTGTTGAACCTCATGAGGTTTCTTTCGGCCCAGTGTTCCAATTTGTCCAAGTCTCTCTGGATCCTGTCCCTGCCCTCCAGAGTATCTACCATTCCCCCCAACTTGGTGTCATCCGCAAACTTACTAAGCACGCAGTCTATTCCATCATCAAGATCATTAATGAAGATGTTGAATAGAACCGGCCCCAGGACCGATCCCTGGGGCACTCCACTCGTTACCGGTTGCCAACCAGACATCGAGCCATTGATTCCTACCCGCTGAGCCCGTTGATCTAACCAGTTTTCGATCCACCTTACGGTCCACTCGTCCAACCCATACTTCCTTAACTTGCCAACGAGAATGCTGTGGGAAACCGTATCAAAAGCCTTGCTAAAGTCAAGGTATATCACGTCAACGGCTCTTCCCGCATCCACAAATCCAGTCATCTCATCATAGAAGGAAATCAGGTTGGTCAGGCACGATTTGCCCTTGGTGAATCCATGTTGACTGTTCCTGATCACTCTATTGTCCTCCAAGTGTTTCAGGATGGATTCCTTGAGGACCTGCTCCATGATTTTCCCAGGGATTGAGGTGAGGCTGACCGGTCTGTAGTTCCCCGGATCCTCCTTTTTCCCTTTCTTAAAGATAGGTACTATATTTGCCTTTTTCCAATCCTCCGGGACCACCCCACCCTCATATTTCCTTTCCTGTATCTTCAGCCTGATTCTTCCACCATACATTACTCTGGTAGTAATCCACTTGATTTAAATGTGACTGTTTTCAGAGCAAAATACCATTTTACATGAATAAGAGGAACAGAAGTGAGCCTACTACTCAGGGGATTAGGTGTTAAACTTAAACCTCTCTATTGCATCCCTAACATACTCATAGGTGGCTGTTAGGGTTTTGCCCCAATTCAGCGTAAGCACTTAGGCACAGGCTTGTAGTGCATGCTTAGTTTTAAGAACACCAGTAGTACAAATAACTTAAATATGAATTTCAGGTGATCAGCACCTCTAAAAAGTAGGTAACTTTTATTTAGGAGTGAAAACTGAAAATGTTGGCCATAGAAATTAGAAACAGAACATATCTATTAGCTAATTTACTTAACACCTTTGGAAATAACGTTGATTTGATGTGTGTGTATTCCATTGGTTAGCATATTCCGCTCCCCCTCCTTTCCCCCCCACCAAGCATTTGGTACAAATGAATGCATGATTCAGATTGTACACAGGAAGTTCTTCATCTATTTTTCAGCTATTAGAAAACTTACTCTGCTTTTCTGTTCTATAATGCCTTTGAAATGTTGTGATTGAAGAGCACAGCTTTCTCTGCACAAGGTGCAAGTTATTTCAAATTATGCATGTATCATTAACTATCCTTATCCACTCTGAAAGCTATTAGCTTGCCCAGGTAACACAGTAGAGAGAAAAATAAATAGATCTGGGATTGATTTTTCTAGGCTATGATGTTATCCCAGCTTTGCTTCTCCTTTTCATTATAAACACTAAAGACATGGCATAATTTCATCTCTTTCTAATTTAAAATATATAACATATTCTTATTTGTAGTATTAGCAGGAAAAAAAAAACCAGGAAAGGATTTTAGATTGGCCCACATTTCTGCTTCCCCTTTGTTTTTTTCCACCTTGTGTTTTCTACTTTATTCCCATTTTTTGTTATCCTAAACTTGTTTCCATAGAATTCTATCCAAGGTTTCTAACTAATAGTTAGATTATGCATAATATTTTAATACCAATAGATTCTTTAAAACTAGATGCAAAATGTAACCTTTGCTAAGCAAGTAACAACTGTTGGAGCCTTAACAATCCTTTTTAAAGTACTCTCATGCAAAATATTCTGTCAGTCTTATGATTTCATGCTAACTTTAAAAGCCACTTACAATAAAAATGTTTGCATGTTACTTTCCATTTGTTGCATGTACTTTTTATGATCTGAAGCTTTGATTTGTTAGGGATAGGATCCCAAAAGCTGGGATACTTGTCTCAAACATGCAAAACTCTTGGGGAGAAAAATGTGCTGAAAATGACAGAGGAGAACTTTTTATCTGAATGATTTTTATAACATTAAAATAGGAGTCAGATTGGCTGGAGAGAAGACAAACACTTTTATTAAAATGTTTATTAAAATTTTATTAAAATATTTATTAACATTTTCCTTTAATTTTTGCTAATTGACTAGTTTTCAAATTAAAAGTAAGTATCAGCCTCTGAGTCTCCCTCACCATATCCGTCTAGCTTTAGTCACATTATCCTATTTATTTAAAAGGCTTTTCTCTCCTTTGTCTTTCTGTGAAAGACCCATGCAGAGAGACCCATATATAGTAATAACTATAAAAGAGAGACAGTGAAATGGACTATATACAAGGGTGAAAATTCTAGCCTCTCTGAAGTCAATGGAAGTTTTGCCATGGATCTCCATGAGACAAGGATTTCACCCAAAGGGTTGTTTAATGCACAAAGAAAAGAATTTTCTGACACAAACACAACACTAATAAGAGTGTTCAACAATCTGCTCAATAATCTCATGCTTTGTTTTCCCCTCCTAGCATTATAGCAATTGATGATGCTCCTTCAGATCAGAATGGATTGCTTTTTTCCCTTCATATTACAATCATCTTTTAGTCTAATACTTCCTTACACAGATTTAATTTACCACCATTTTATGTAAATACTTTTTAATTCCACATTTTGAATGCACTGTTTGTCTTTTCCTCTTTTTTGATCCCCTTCTGATCAGTTTTGACAGAAAAAATCCATTATTTATTTTATCTATTATAGCTTTTCTCCCAATTTCTGTCTTCATTTTCACATCTCTTTATTTCCCCCTACATATAAGATGTGTTGTTTTTTTAATACTTAGAACCTAAATAATCTCCTAAACTCTTAACATTCTAGTAGTCATTTTACAAATGATCTTTGTTAGTATTGTACAGCCAATCTGCTGACATGACATTTATTTTATTTTTAGGTTTTTAATGACACTGATTAAACTTGAATTTCAGGGTCATTGCATTTATCATTGTTCATATTTAATTGGAATTAGTCTTTAGAGCTTTAATTCAGAACCTATCTGCAGCTGAACTTAGACTTCCAGTAATCATTTACTGACAGGAACCTTTATTAATCGTACATTATAAAACTCTGTTCAGTTTATAAAAGAAATATAAGAATATCTTAATACATGAAAAACAGCACTTAAAAAAACCCCTGAAGTTTTATAATGGAAATCCTGTAAAACCTGATTAGTATGTTATCTGAAATAAGGCAGTAACCTTTCATTTCTGGAAACCTGACTTCCAATCTGGAATTGGTGATAAATGCAAACTTTTCTGTTGATTCCCAAATTCCTTGTGGGTGTCATAAAACCATCATATAGTAAAGAGCTGTGTACTTTGAAGTGGCACAGAGCGTTCTTAGCAAAATTCTGGGTTCCATTTAAATTCTTTTGACCTTTACTTTAAAAAAAAAAAAAATTCCGGTTCACTGAGTCATCATCAGGAGTTAAAATAAAATTGGAATACAATACCTGCAGAAAGGGTGCAGTCTTCAGGCAGAGGTCATGAAGTCCAATAAAGTATGGCTTCCTTCTTGCAGTCTGGGACATGAAGTAGAGCAGAGTGAAGGGAGAGACAGTGAGGCTTACTAATATGCAAGCAAGATTGTCAATTTTCCAGGTCCTCCTGGCTGCATCTGCCTGATTCTGAGAGCTTTTCTAACCCTATTTCCTCATGTTTATGACTTTGAAGTCACTGGGAGCCTTTCCGTTGATACCAAAAGGAGTTTGAATCAGACCCAGTGAGTTTTTTAAGATGGGGGTGGGAGGGAAAGTGAGAGTGAAAACTAGTTTCCTATGTCATATCTCTATATTCCTGCTCTGAGCCTCTAGATAACACAATTCCCTGCCTCTTTTATTGTGGTATCTGATCCACAGCTTATTCATTTGCATAATGCATTCTTTCAGATTTCCCAATTTAAGTGCTTATTTCTCCCGGTATTTTTATTCCCCATTCTCTCTGCCACCAAAGAAACAAAACACACACGTGGCAGACACCTCTTTTCAACAAGTCAAACAAAACAAATGGGGAGCATTGTTTTTCTAAATGGGAGGAAATATGAGGAACATGTTCAAGAGGGAAACAACAGGAAAATTTCTAGAAAGAAAAATCTTGATAACCCTTTTCTTGTTGTTAACAAACACACCAGAAACACCTGATCATGAGATGAGATGTAACTTTTGAAATTTCAGCAAGATTGCTTTGTTACTGGGGAAGTTGGAATATTCACTTGTTTATAATCGGTAGCTAGCTTCTGTTTTAATTATGGAGCAGCTACTGATGCTCCATATTCCCCATGTAACTATCCAGAGCAAAGGTAATGAGTTTAATCATTATCAACCATCTGAAACAATAGTATCCCCTCTCAATGGACAATTGTATTGTTGATTTAGTCAGTTGAGAAATATCATATACATATTTAGAATGAAGAAGTCCAACACCAAGGAATGCCACATTGGAAGCTCTGTTTCTGTATAACCATAACACAGGGCTGAGAAAGTAAATATTTAACAAGGGGACAGTCCCCTTCTCTTCTGGTCTTTTTCCATACTTATAAAACACATACATTTTAACAAGACAGATAATATTTTTGCAATCTTCAGTTCAAGTCCTGTATTTTCAGCCAACAATAACAATAAAAATAATTCTATATTCCCAAAGGAGGAAAAATATTTCTGGCCCTGTGACCTATCTGGCTTATCATGCTGTGTATTTAAAGACCCAACAATAGAAGCTCAGTTTAAATGTACACCCCAAATTAAAATGGAGAGGGGTAAATAATGGTGTCCCTTAGGGATCTGGACTGAGACCGCTACTGTTTAACATACTCATAAATGGTGTGGAAAAAGACGTAAACAGTGAAGTGACAAAATTTGCAAGTGATATAAAGCTACTCAAGATAGTTACGTTCAATGCAAACTGAGACGAGTTGCAAAGAGTTCTAAGAAAACTGAGCGACTGGGCAACAAAGGTGCTGATGAAATTCAATGTTGATAATATAAAGTAATGCAAATTGGAAAAATAATCTCAAGTATATATATATATATATATAGATATAGATATAGATATAGATATAGATATAGATATATATAAAAAACGATCGGTTCAAAATTAACTGTTACTGCTCAAGAAAGATCTTGGAGTCATTCTGTTCTCTGAAAACATCCACTCAATTGCAGTGGCAGTCAAAAAAAAAAAAAAAAAAAAAAAAAAAACCAACCCTAAACAAACAAACAAAAAACCTAACAATGTTTGGGGTTCATTTGGGAATGGATAGATAAGACAGACAAATCATATTGTCTCTTTACAAATCCATGATCACATTTTGAATACTGGGTGCAGATCTGGTCTCCACATCTCAAAAAAGATGTGCTGGAGTTGGAAAAGGTACAGAAAAGGACAACTAAAATAATTAGGGGTGTGGAAAAGATCCCATATGAGGAGAGATTAATAAAACTGAGACTTATCATCTTGGAAAGGAAACAACTAAGGTGGGAAATATGATTATGGTCTATAAAATTACCGTGGCCTTACAGAAAGTAAATAAGGTAGAGTTATTTACTCCTTATAAAACAAAAACTAGGGTCACCAAATGAAATTAATAAGCAGCAGGTTTAAAATGAGGAAAAGGAAGTATTTCTTCACACAATGAACAGGCAGCCTATAGAACTCCACAACATCCTCTGACAAGAAGGCCAAGATTATAATGGGGTCCAAAAAAGAAAAAAAGTTTGTAAAAGATAAGTCCATCATTGACTATTAGTCAGGATATCTGGGACTGCTGTTTGCTAGAAGCTGGGAATAGCCGACAGGGTGGATCACTTGATGATTATCTGTTCTATTCATTCCCTCTAGATTGACCGTTGTCAGAAGACAGGATACTGGGCTAGATGGACCGTTGGTCTGACCCACTATGGCCATTCTTATGTAATGCTGAAGTAAAACAACGACAACTTACAAGTTGATAGCATTTTTTTCTAGTATTTCACAAACTTCTTTGACAAATATTTATCTCTAGTTACTTCAGTTTAGAAACAATCATTGAAGAAACTGGTATATCTTTAGGAGAATGTGACTGTTAATGTCACTATGTACTATACCTGTTACTTCAGACATTGGTCATGTGCAGATTAGAGAAAGGATGTTAATTAAATCAACTTTGATCAGAGTGTCCTTTATAAAAAAAAGCACAGTTGATTGCTAAATAAGAGGCAGAAAATACTGAATAAAGAAATGGGAAACTATAAGAAAAATTTTTGAAAACTTGTAAAACTAAAAGTTTACTAAAAGAACTATTCATTCTTATTGATATTTAGTTGACAGGACTTTGAAAATGATGTATGCTTTCTGCTTCAGTGCTTATTTTCTCGTGTTTTGTTTCTTGTATGCACTTATTAGTCCAATGATATTTTTTCAAAGAAAATTTCTACACTTCAGTGAAATATTAATCCAATTAATATTTCAAAATCCAAAATATTTTTATTCAAAATGCTGTCTCGTGGGAGCTGTAGTTTGAGTGATTTATGCTCCCATTCTCCCAATAGATCAGGGAGAAATAGTCACTGGGTCAGGGAGTTAATGACTCTATGGCAACATCTGCATTACTAGGTTGAGAAGAGATTCCCAGCTCATGCAACTATAGCATGCAAGCTCTCTGATACAGCATGACAATAAATCAAGTGTCGGCAACCTTTGCCAGCCCCCGTGTCAGCCCCGCCTCCTCAACCTTCATTGGGTTCTGTGGGTGGGGTCAGCAGGGAAAATGACCCATTCCCCTGCTGGCACTGCTCCCTAGCTGGGGCAGGCGGGAAGGGGGGGTGGACGGACAGCAGGGGACTGGAGCTGTGGCACTGGCCCCTCACCCCACCTGGGAAACAGGGCCAGCAGTGGACAGGAGCCACTGCACACGCACGGCTCTTGCATCTCCAGAGCCCTCTGGGGGCGGAGTCAGCAGGGGGAGGAGCCCTGTGTGCTGCTGTAAATAGACACACATGCCAGCTTTGGCATGTGTGCCTGAGGTTGCCGTCCCCTGCTATAAATAGGAGGGTAGCCACAGTCACATAAGCAGCATACAAACAGGGTTCGGATGGGTTTGTACTTGAGCAGCTAGCCCCAAGTGAGATGTGGGGCCAAGAAGGCAGAAGGAGGCTGGTAGGGGAGGAAAGTGATGGGGACCAGGCAAGATACGAGGCCAGGAAGGAGGAAGGAGGCTGGGGGAGGTGGAGGTGGAAGGTGATTGGACCTAGGAGGTGAGGGGCCAGGAAGGGGAGTGGTAAGCAGTGAGGTACAGGGCTGGGGAAGGGGATCCAGGCTGGGTGTGAGGGGCCAGTTAAGGGACATAGTGGGAGTCCCGCCATACTACTCCCCATGCTTCTTTGCCACTTCTGCCCTGCCCTGATCCGCATGCTCCTCTCAGCCACCCCACTCCTCCCTTGCACTGGTTCCCTGCTACCTCTCCCTTCCCATGCTCCCCTCTTCTCCCCTGGTACCCCACATGGACACCCTTGCCCTGCTACACTTCCCTGCCACCCCACACATCCCCTCCCTTGCCACCTTTGCTTTGCCCTACTCCCTGCACTCTTCCCTGCTACCCCATACAGCCACACCTCCTTGCCACCTGTACACATTGACGCTTCCTGAAAAAAAAATAAAGGGAGGCCCTTTGCAAGTTCTCACAGAATGTGGTTTTATTAACAAGTGAAAATGTGTGTACAGTTGTGAAAGTGGTACTTATAAAAAGGTTACTGTAGGGTGGATGGATATTATTTGGAAATTGTGTGGTATCAAATATAAGTTTCTGCTTTATAGAACCAAATTGAGTTTGTAAACTGTTTTTTTTATGTTTTGACTGTTTAATTTTAATTAATAATAATCTCAATTTCCATGCCTCATCTATCCAAAATTTACTCACCAGCTCCTCCCTCCCTCTCACCAAGTGAGTTGCAATGTGGCCCCTTATACTAAAAGGTTGGACAGCCTTGTATAAGGGAACCTGAGCCACCACTAATCCTATCTGTTTTATGAGTGTCACTTCAGTTTCCTTGTGAATCTAGCCTGATTTTTTTTTCTTTTGGTCTAAAACTATTAAGCCAAATTTGTGTCTCTTTGTATAGTTTTGGGTCAACCAATGTCACATGATTATATGGTGCTTAACGAGGTGTTAAATAGATATGATGGTTTTATCTCCACTACACTAGGTGCTTCATAAAAATTATAAAAAAACCTATCTCAAGTGAAAAATCTAGCAGCTAGTGTGAATGACCAGTGCTCATAATATTTTAGTTACAGCAATCCTTTCACTAGAATGTGTAGGTTATGGAAAGGGTATTAAATGGGACAATAAATGCCCAGAAAAGGAGAATTCGGTCTCATGCTTTATGTCTGTGGAGCTGGCAAATCAGAAGTGTCCAATCTTTTCTTCTTCTTGAACAAACTCAAAGCAAAAACCTGAAAACATTTGACTTAATGAAGGTTTTTAAATCCACCAGAAATGTATACACTAGGCACAATTTTGCTTGGAATTGTCATTTGTGTAAATTGCATGTCATAGCAATGCTGAACTGAGCAGCTATGCACAACAAAGGAAAATGGCAATGAAGAGATACACTGTAGTGCAAAGAAAATAAAGCACATCCTGCATTTCCCTTAAAAGATAAAAATCCTCATTTTTGTATTCTAAATTATTCTGCTCCCAGTTACCATTCTAGTTTGCTAGTTTGTTAATTTTTGCTTTTTAAGATTTTAAAAGCAATGGTTTGTGTGTGTGGTGAGAGAGAGAGAGAGAGAGAGAGAGAGAGAGAGAGAGAGAGATTTTGAAAGGTGTAACTTTCATTCCACATCAAAACAAAATTTGAAACTTCAAATTTTATTGTAAAATGAAATTGTTTTTCTTTTTCTTTTTCTTTTTTTTGGCTAGGCCTACTATCCAATGATTTAAAGCAGCTATATTTAAATAGTGTTGCTCGTATATCTGCCCATGATACTTTTTATATACTCATACAAAAAGCCCTCAAATACCTCTGCATGAAAGATAAAAAGATTAATAGAAAACTTTTCAAAAGACATTTTTATTACACTCAAGTCAGTTTCTGATCTTAATAAAAGAGCTTGCACAGAATTCAGAGACTAGTTAGATAGTGTAAGAACATAGGAGACATCCAGCAGGTTTCACTTTTAATGGAAGCAGCTTATTAATTTTAGACTGAATATTGTCAATTCTTCAGTGCAGATTCTAGATGAAAAAGCAATCCCTGCTCCTAAAATCTTCCAGTTTACATTGAGACTGGTATTGTACCAAGTCTCTTGGGACTAGAAAGGTCCTACATAAAGCAGTGCAGCTTTATAAATATTAATTTCTGTAACCACCCCAGAAACACCTTACATTGTTTTTGTGATATGTAACTCAGTGTTGGTACTTTCCATTCCAAAGTGCTATTTTAAGTTAGTCTTTGATCACTAATGATTTCTTATTTGTTCATTGGCTCTTGTTTGGGTTATGGTTATGCATTTGGATTTCAGTCTTAAATCATTTTTCTTTCTTCTTTTCACAAGGAGGTGTTAGATTTGCCTTCTGTGTTTCTTTCTGTCACTGATGATCCTTTTCACTGGACAGTATTGACTTTTTAGTTTTTTTAAATTGTAGTATCACTTCACTGCATTGATGGATTATCATTGAAAGATTCACAGAAAAAAGTGTTTGAAGTGGGGATTTGAACAAAGAGATAGAGAGTGGTTTGAGGATGAGAGAAAAAAGCATAATGTTTAGATTGAAATAAAGATATAAAGGGAACGATTCATTTGGAGTCTAGAGTACAGCGGTGTGAATAATAGATTTTTGTTTGGATCGCCAAACTTAAAAAAAAAATCAGTTTTAATGAAACATTTTGTCTGACTGAGATGCAATGTTTCATTTTTTTTTTGAGGTTTTACCTTTATTTAAAGAAAATGGAAGTAAAATTCAGAATAAAAAATTGTACTGAATTGATAAATTGAAATGCTTTATTTTGAAGATGTCTAAACAAAAAGCTTTTTAAAAATATTTTAGGACTTTTTTGTTGCCCAAATGAATTTGGTGAATTCAACAGGAATTTGTGAAATGGTTTGTTCAACCTGAATATGCACTTTTCAGGGAAAAAAATATTTCTACTGACTTTTTTTGCCCAACTCTAGCCTCAAGCAGAGATCAGAGAGAGTAAGAGTAACAAGAGACAATAGAACAATGATGTATGTGGAATAGAGCTGTACAGATTCTGGTCTGAATGTGAGGTAAAGAAAGCCCCTGGAACATAGATATGTTTGGAAGTTGTTAGTACAATTGAATCTGAGACAGCAGAGGAACAATGATAAAGCTGTGGGAACAGATTAGGTCATCCCAGGGTAAAATGTTAAGGGGGAAAGAACTGGAGGGATGTCAATAGAAATAGAAAGGGAAAACAATGATCTATGGAGATTCTGAAGGAGCAATAGAAGGATAGCCTGGAAATTTAGGATAAAAGCTTAGAAAATGTATAAAGCCTAAATCCCATATGACCTAGGGTATCTCTATCCTGCCTCAGCAGCTGGCATGAATGCAGTGGCATTGATTGAGTGGGTCTGTGGAGACCTACTCAGTTGATCAGAGAACTCTCTCTGGCCAACTCAATTAAATTCACCTCCCAGAAAGAAGTAAAGCTACATCAGCAGGAAGGTGGTGTCCTTTGATGCAATGCTGTGAAAATGTTTTGGCACACCAACATAAGTACATCAATGGAAATAGATTATTATGTGCTGAGGGCTGATCTACATTGGTGGCAGCAGTCAAAGGGAGATATGCATGCAAAGCCCTATTGACATTCAAAGAAACTTAGGGCCCTAAGTGCCTGTGATTTTTGAAAGTGGGAGAGCTTCCTAAGTTCACTTAGGTGCTTTTAAAAAGTCTACTTTTAATCATTTTAAAAAGTATAGCTATACCTATTCTACATTGAAAGAAAAGTATCATATACTTAATGCTTCTGGGTACCAACAGCCACAAGTATGAAAGGATATCAGAGGAATTCTCTGAGGACTCACTGAAGAATCCCCCCAAGTGTCTCTATAAGGGTCTATTGCCATACAAGGCATTGACTCTGATTGAATCAGTGAATTTGTGCCTAGAGCCAAGACAAACAACCTTGGAAGGTCAAATATAGCATTCTGAAGTGTCTCTTGAATTCAAGTAACATTGTCACTCTCAGTCGGTAACTGAATGATTAACTCTCATGACTGAGCAGGTGTGGATCAGAGTATTCACTGAATAGAATCTTTTAACTTAGTGTCTTTCAATTTTCTCTCTTCAATTTTTCTCATTTCTGGGTGCTTTGTAAGGTTCATTATCTCAAAGTTCTGATGGATGCTTGGGAAAGTTGATCCTTGAGTCAAAAACGCTTTGCGCTTATATTGCCTGAAATTAATTCAAACTATATCCATGCAGCTGTAATAAAAGTAATTGAAACTTTTATGGAAAATAAAAAAAAAATACATTCAAAGTTAAAAGCTAGTGTGGTGTAATCTGAAGACTTATATCATAAAAATGTGCAAAGTTGTAATACAAAACTGTAATATATATATATATATATATATATATATTTTTGATATGGATTCAGTTTCATATTTGGTAGGATCTAATAAATGGATACAGTTGAATAAGTAGCATGTTATAGATCTATTCTGCATTTTAATTTAGTTGAGAGTTTCATTTTAGAATGCAATAACCTAAAGGTCAGCATCTGAGAATAATTACATTAGTAGCAATTGCAGCAAATGATTAACTGGAATTTACTACCATTTTTAAAAGCTTGTCTTAATGTCAAGTACAGCGCTGGAGAACCAATAATACTAATTGAATTATGGTTCTAAAGTAATTAGAATTTCAGGATAAACAACTTTATTTTGTGTATGTATGACTGCGTATGGCAATGGCAATCTCTACTTCATTAATTAATAAAGCACCCATATGTTCTGGTTTTAATGGTGCTAGAGGCTGAAATATTTTGTTTATCAATGGATAAATCTTTTATAATGGTTTACCTCTGAAAGCAGACAAAGCAAATGCATCACTTCTGTGACTTCTTTCATCCAAAGCATTTTTTTATTGTAATTTAGAATCAGCATTTGTATTTAATGTCTTGTAAGAAACGTGAATGGAAAGAGAATTTTACCTAATTGTGTGTCTATTAGCTCACATACTGAGTGTGTCTAAAATTAAGTGGAAAGGCTTACGTCAAGCTGTTTGAAAACAGTTCAGTGGTGCTTCCATATATATTTAAGGTACTGTTATTGTACATTGTTCATTTTCTTCAGAGGTGGAGATGAACTTGACACAGTTTCAATTTATAACTGAAGATCCCTCTACTTGCCCCACTTTATTTTCTCAGGAGATCTGTGTTCAGTCATGATTTCTTTTTTAAATTTCTAGGGTTGGCAATAGTGACATATGCATATACAGCACTAGTTGGGAATGATCCTGGTCTCAGGAAGTAACTATGGAAGGAAGTTCAGGGTGTTTGTATGCTTCCTACCTTAAGGTGACAGTGAACCTGTTTTTACACAGCAACAGGAGGGACTGACCTTTAAACCTTCTTTCAGAAATAACTAGATTGGTATATCTTGGTTTCTGAAATCTTTTTGGCACCATTGTTCAGTGATGCTCCTTTTTTTGTACTAAGCTACAAATAAGAAGACTGAGATCACATAAAAATTCTCTCTTACATGAGTGTAAATCCATAGTTTCTCCAATGAAAGCAGTGAAATTACTCTGGATTTATTAGATATTTGCAGAATTTAGGCCCTTGTACTGTGTCTACCTTGCAATGCAAAAGGGCCAGGTCACATTTCTCCCTAAAGTGAAGTTACTTACAGTGATTTGGGGGAGAGGGGAAGAGGTGGGAAAGCTTTCTATGCTTCCTTCTTTGCGTTAAACAGTAGACTTTGAGCCATTGGTTTTTCACTTATGTTCTCTTCATTGTTGTATTCAGAAAAGGAAGTATATAAGTCATCTAGCAACTACAATTAAGGATATGACTACACCGCACACACAAAATAAAATACAATTGAAAAAAAGGGATTGCACTTCAGCTTTTAACTGGAGCTAAATGTTTAGTTGCTTTTCCTTTGCTGCTATTTTAATACAGCTTAGTTAAAATGTGTTAGCTAAGCCAAGTTAAGAACACAATTTATCTGTGTAGACATACCATAAAATATCTACAGCTATTTTTGTACTTTGAAAGCACTCAATTTTTAAAACTATTTAGTAATTGGCATATATACTTGTGCCATGTAGGCCGATCCGGGCCTGAAGATTCTGTGATGCGAGTAGTGATAAGGCTGGGCCAGGCTCTTCTTGGCCTAAGCGCAGCCATCTTAAAATAGTTAAGCAACTACATGCCATTTCTGAGAACTGCTGGGGCTGGTAGCTGTTGAACACATTTCCTGAACTGCAGGGGCTGGTAGCTGTTGAAAACATTTCCTGTAACCGTTGCAAGCACCTTTGTAAGAACAGAGGCCATCATCATACTTCCTCTCAACTGTGTAGTCCAGCTATAGATGTACCAACAGCCAATCAATGCTAAAACTAATGCAGTTTTACCAAATATGGGAGGAACCCTACGGCCCTGGCACCACACCCTGGGTACAAAGAGCAGTGGGTTTGAGTGTAGCCCCTGAGAAGTCATCACGGACTGTCAGTATCTGGCTTGGTTGTGAGGTGCCATGAACCCTTGGGCCCCTCCCTTTTGCAGTCTGGTTGACGATCGTGCTGTGGCTTCTCCTCGCCTGGGTTAGCGCTTGATTTCCAATAAAGAGTGTTGCTCTGAGACCGTGCCTCAGTGTTTTTTTCCACAGATTGGTATTCCTAAACAAACCCCTGCCTTTGGCACACCACAGTACTTCAAATATGGATTGATTTCACAATCTACAAGTTTAAAGGAGGGAAGAAAAACACATGGACCCTCCTTTGGGATGGACATATATTATCTTTTCTTATCTTATCTTTTTTAAATTATCTTAAGAGAAATCATTATATGTGCAGAGGACAGTTAGGGATAAGAACATACAAATGGACATACTGAATCAAACTAATGGTCTCTTTAGTTCTGTATTGTGTCTTTAAACACTGGCCAGTGCCAGATTCTTCAATGGGAATAAAAACATCAGGGCAATTATTGAGTGATCCATCCCTTGTTATCCAGTCCCAGGTTCTGGCAATTGGAGATTTAGGGTCACCCAGAGCATTGGGTTACATTTCTGATAATCTTAATATTCATGAACGACCTTTCCCCAATGAAATTAGCTAATTCTTTTTTTAACCCAGTTATAGATTTAGCATTCACAACATTGCCTGGTAATGAGTTTGACAGGTTGCATATGCATTGTGTGAAGAAGTACTTTCCTTTTTGGTTGTTTTAAATCTTCTGCCTATTAATTTCATTTGGTACCCCCACATTCTTGTGTTATGTGAAAGGGTAAATAGTATTTCCTTATTTATTTTCTCCATACCATTAATGATTTTATACACCTCTATCATAAGTCCCAGTCTTCTTAATCTCTCATCATGTAGAAGATGTTCCATGACTAATAATTTTTGTCTCTGTAACTTTCCAATTCTAATATATCTTTTTTTGTGATGGGGAAATCAGAACTGCATGCAATATTCCATGTGTAGACGTACCATGGATTTATATAGGGACATTAGGATATTTTCTGTCTATCTTCTCCCTTTTCTGGTGGTTCATATATATATAGTAGTTTTTATGACCAACACTGTGTATTGAACAGATAGTTCTCTGAAAATGTCTGCAGTGTCTCCAAGATATCTTTGGTGAGTAGTAACAGCTAATTTAGATGCTATGATTTTATTCATTTAGTTGGGATTACGTTTTCCAATGTGCATTACTTTGTATTTATCAACATTGAATTTCATCTTCCATTTGTTGCCCAGTCACCCAGTTTTAGGAGATTCCTTTGTAACTATGTGCAGTCAGCTTTAGACTTAATTATCTTCGTTATTTTGTATTCTCTGCACTCTGTCACGTTGCTGTTTACCCTTTTTCCATATCATTTATGAATATGGTAAACAGCACGTGTCCTGGTACAGATTCTTGGGAGACCTTGCTGTTTATTCCTCTTCATTGTTGAAAACTGTCTATTTATTCCTACCCTGTTTCTCATCTTTTAACCAGCTACTGATCTATAAGAAGATCTATGACATGACTGCTTATTTTGCTTAAGAGCTTTTGGTGAGGGTTCTTGTCAAAGGATTTCTGAAAGTCCACATATCTTGTATCTATGGAGTCATCTTTGTCCACCTTGCTGACAATCTCAAAGAATTCTAATAGACTGCTGAGGTATGATTTTGCTTTATGAAATCCATGTTAATTCTTCCACGACATATCATATTCATCTATGTCTGAAAAAATCTGTTCTTTACTGTATTAAAAAAAATAAAAATTGTTTAGTACTGAAGTCAGGCTTATCAACCTATAATTGCCAGGATCATCTCTGTAGCCTTTTAAATATTATTGGCATTATATTAACTGTCCTTGGTCATCTGATACAGAGATTGATTTAAGCAATAGGTTACATACCACAGAAAGTAGTTCTATTATTCCTTATTTGAGTTGGCTCTTCGGTAAATACCATATGGTCTTGGTGACTTTCCATTTAATTTATCAATTTGTTCCACAACTTCCTGTACTGACACCTTAATCTGGGACAGCCTCTCAGATATGTCACCTAAAATGAGAGGCTCAGGTGTGGAAGTCTCCCTCACTTCCTCTGCACATCCAAAGCAAATGGTTTGTTTAGCTTCTTCAGAATGGCCTTGTCTTACTTGAGTGTTCCTGTAGCACCATGCTTGGCCCCACTGATTGTTTAGCACGTTTCCTCCTTCTGATGTTCATTAAAAAAAAAATGCTTCTCATTTTTGTGTTTTGCTAGTTAGTCTTCACGTTCCTTTTTGGCCTGACTAATTGTAATTTTTCACTTGTCATGCCAGAGTTTATTTTCTTTCTGTTTTTCTCAGTATAATTTAACTTCCAGTTTTTAAAGATGGTCTTTTTGTCTCTGCCTGTTTTATTTAGTTGTTTAGGCATGGTGGTGTGCTTTTGGTACTCTTACTCTTTTTAGTTTGTTTTATTTGCAAGTCATGCAAGTTTGAGTCTCTGTTATGGTGTTTTAAATAAGTTATTTGAAGCTTGCAGGCATATTACTCTAGTGACTGTTCTTTTTAATTTTCAATGTTGGGGTGTCAATAACAGTTAATTCCTACAATTAACTGTAAACAAAATAATATATATATTATATATTATACCCGATGCCCCAGGTGGGGCTGAGTCCCGGAGCCCCCAATCTCTATTTAAAAATATGGAAGACAACCAAAAATATTAAAATAATTGGTATTCTATTACTTTTTAACAATGCGATTAAAACTGTTGTATCACACTTTCTCTAATCTTTTCTTAATCAATCAATTTTTTAAAATCACTTGATAGCCCTAATTTCCATTTAGCAAGCTTCCTCATTTTTTGCTGTTCCCCTTTTTGAAGTTAAATGTGACTGTGGTTGGTTTCTTTGCTGCCCCCTTCCCCCCATTCCCACAAGGATGTTAAATTTTGTTACATTACAGTTGCTATTACTGAAAGGTTTGGCTTTATTTATTTCTTTGACAAGATCCTGTGCCCCACTTAAGACTAAATTCAAGGATTGCATCTCTCCTTGTTGGTTTCAGGATTAGTTGGTCCAAGAAGCAGTCATTTATGATGTTTTAAAAATGTATCTCTATATCCTGTCCTGTGGTGGCATGTACCCAGTCAATATGCAGATAGTTGTAAAACCCCATTATTACCAGGTTTTCTGTTTTTGTAGTCTCTCTAACGTACCTAAGCATTTCATAATTACCATCACTATCCTGGTCAGGAGGTTGATAGTCCATTTCTACTGCTATATTCTTATTATTGAAGCATAGAATTTCTATTCATAGATATTTTATGGTACAGTTTGATTCATTTAAGACTTTTACTTCATTTGACACTATGCATTTTTTCACATATTAATGCGCTCCCCTTCCACTGCAACTTACTCTGTCATTCCTACATATTTTGAACCCTGGTATAACTGTGTTCTATTGATTATTATTATTCCCCAAGTTTCTGTGATGCCTGTTTTGTCAGTATCCTCATTTAATATTGGGCACTCAAATTCATTCATCTTAATATTTAGACTTACAGCATTTGTGTACAAGCACTTAGTTGTCTGCCTTCATGTGACGATGTTGAATAAGTCTCATTTTCTTTTCACTGTTTCTCTTCAGTTCCTACCTCTATTGTATCAGCTTTTCTTCTCTTCTCTCTCCTAGAATACAGAGTATCCCCCTTAATAAATCTTCACTTAAGAGATGTGTTTTTCTGAACCATGGGGTCTTGTACACTTGTCATTTTTCCTCTAGCCCTTCATTTAAAAAACTCTTTTGTGCCTTTTTATTTTTACATGCCAGGAGTTTGGTTTGATTTTGTTTTAGGTGGAGCTCATCTTTCCTGTACAAACTCCTCCTATCCCAGAAGGGTCCCCAGCTCCTAATAAATCCCTTCCCCCACACCTTTGTCTGTTCCACATATTGACACCCTGAAGTTCTGCCTATCTAACTATCCCTGTGAGTGAAACTGGAGTGCTACCATGGATGTCCTGGGCTTTAATCTCTTATCTAGCAGTCTACATTAGATTTCCAAGGCTTCTCCCTTATCTTTCTTCATATCATTGATACCTACATGTACCATAACTGCCGGTTTCTCTCCAGCACTGCAGATAAATCTATCTATCTTAGGAGGTCCACAACCTTCACAACTGGCAGGCAATTCATATACAGTTCTCCCAGTTATCACAAACCCAGCTATCTATATATGTAATAATCAAATTCCCCATTACTTTTGCCTGTCTCTTCTACTAACAGAGGTCCCCTTCCCCAGAGTTGGAACCTCAGTGTGAGAGGATATCTTGACATCACCTGTGAGGAGAGTCTCAACTATGGGATCTTTTCCCTCCACTCCATCTTGTTTTCCTTCCCTGAGCCTTTCATCCACCTCAAAACTAGGAGGACCATAGCGAGAGTAGTACATTTGGTGCTGCTTAATACTAACTACAGGTACGTCTGCTCTGCAGTCTGAGGTGTGGCTGTAGTATATGCAGATGTACCCAAAGTAGCACTGATTTAACAAGATTAAGCAACAATCACCATAGGGCTGCCTTCTCATGAGCTAGCCATTCAAATACTTACCCAAGATCCAAGGGAGGGTTGTGTAGCCTGTGCTGCCATTGTTTTACTGGTATTATTGTTCAAGCTAGCTAGATCAAAGCCATCTCCACTGTGTCTACACATGTGCCACAGTCTTATCACTGATTGCAGTGTGAACATATCCTACCAGTTGAACAGTTTGAAAAGTATTTCAATGAGACACACATTCAGATCTTAAATGGATTTACAAGTCATTAAAATAATATACCAGCTGCAGGGCATCCACAGACTTTTTTTTTTCTCCAGAGGGAAAGAGACTAAAGATGGAAGTTGCCATGTTGTAGTTAGTAAAGGAAACTGTTTGCACTGTACAAAAACTACACTGAATACTGATATATCTCCTTGGCTGAGTTATAACATGCCCTAGCTAGTTTGCATTTGACTTTGACATGTTCATATTCACTATGTATTTTGACAGGTTTTGTCTGATACTCTGTATACGTAGTGCACTCACACCTTGTTTCTATGATTATTACATCAGTAACAAGGATGCTGCATGATTAAACATTAATTCATGCAAGTACATGAAATATCTTAGGTTCACATAATGGGGTATGGATGTACTGATTTTAGTTGGAGTATCTGACTACCTTAAGATGAGTGGAAAAAACACTCACACTTTTTTGCAAATAACATTATTGATTTTTAACCACAGGTTAGTCCTAACATGTTCTCAGAGAGCACAATGGAGTCTTTATACAGCAGCATCTTTGAATTGAGGCTACAGGAAACCTTTCAAATAAACAGTTATTTTACTATGTGACCTGTGTGTATAAAGCTGCCACTTTAGGCTCAAGCCCATAATATTTTAATTGAATGAAACAACTTTTTTTCCAGCTTGTAATTATATTACGAGTTTTACAGTGCTGTATCTATTCCTTCTTATTGAAAAAAAAATTGTTTCATTAAAGTAGTTTACAAGTGCTCATGCAATAATACCATTTTCTTGTCTTGATTGCCTGTCTTTGTATATAAATGTTAGATAACCTTAAATGTCTGAGGTGTTTCCTTTCAGATTTTATAATTTGTTCCTTGTTGTTTGCTGCAGTTAAAAACGTGCTATTCAAGGTACTTATATGCCAGCTATTTCCTTTAACACCTGATCATTTTTTTTATTGCCAGATGGATGTGATGATACATAACAGAACACTGCTATGTTGAAATGAATGTCTTCAAGAATATTATTAGTCAAGTATTTTGTTGACTTTTCCTTGACTTCAAACAGTGGAGATTCATATCACAAATCAATTTGTCAGCTATGGTCTACCTACGTTATGCTGAATTTTTTTAATCTCTGTATTAACAATATTTTCCTTATAGTTATGAAAAGTCTTCACCATATAATCACATTTTTTTAATAAGATCTGGAATCAAAATTCTCTGTTCATCACAATCTTCTCTGGAGTGAAACCTTTCTCTTAGATATAAAAGAGATTTCTCCATCCTTGAGTCTGACCCATTTATGTAAAAGGAAATTGCCCTGCTTTAAGGGACTCTGGTGAGTAATTACCTTTCAGCTCAAGCTTGCCTTTTATATTCTTTATTGTTCCTGTTTTGTTTTGAAAATTAATCTAAAATTACTTCTGGTGCTGGTTTAGATTTCTGGGATTATTTTGTAAACATGGGATTTATGGATCAAAGAAGCAGGAGGTCAAAATTGTTGAGTTCTTTATCAAATAGCTAATCTTGGTCCAGCAAAAAACATGGTTGAATTTATGTGATGGAACTGGGGTATACATTGTACGTTGGTAAAAATATATTTTTATTCAAAATGTATTTTGAAAAATACAGATATGCTTCATTTGTACTATCTGAGAAACTATAAGGAGAAACTATCATAGCTTTCTTGTCATTTATCACAGCTCTTGGAGCTTTTTTATGAATGAAATGAAATGAAAAAAAAATCTTGATGTTCATCTGAAAGGTCATTCTTAAAGTTGTTTGAGTAATTTGTGTTTCAGAGCACAACATTTCAGCCTTCAGAATCCATGTGAAATTGAGTGCTGTTTTATGTGGCATCTACTGGAAATGTTGTTAGAGAGTAGAAAAGCACATGAATAGGAATAGGCGGGCAAAACTTGCTGGTATGCTCTAACTCCTTTGAGCCACATCTGTGACAGCACAAAGTATCTCGACTTATTAAGGCTAAGATCATGTGTAGCACCTATAAATCTTCTGTCTCCATGCCTGGACATATGGGGATTAATCTATGTGCTGCACGGGCCATTATTACACTTGGTCTGGCCTTCAAATATTACCTGGCCAAGTATGAAAGACTTTACGGCTTCTTTGCATCACTGCAAAACAGTTGGAATAATCTGGTGAATATAGCCCAATATATTTACCTTATCCGAACAGACCTCTTTGAACTAGTCTTCTGTGCCAGACTGATATTTCCTTGAAAGGACATTCTGAAGAGAATAAAAACTACCAGAAAACTCAGTCATTAACATGTTCTTCATCCCCCTGCCTGCCACCTTTGAAGAAGGCTGTCATTTTCTCTGAACAAAGGAAGATTAGCTCCTGATAGACATTTCTCCCACTGAAAGCAAGATGGATTATTAAGTCCAGACATTGCAACTTGTTTGCCTCTAAATAATCACCTAATTCTCTATTTATACTACTTTTAAGAAGTGGCCTGATTTTCCAAAGGTATTGAACACCTACAGCTCTTGAGGAAGTCCCAGAAATACTAATCTGTATGGCATCTCTTGGACAACTCCCAGTTTACAATAATCCTATATTACAATTTATTATTACTATTTGTTAATGATCATTCTTCAATACAAATAATGTTTCCCACATACAAATCTTTTTATTCATGAAGGGCAGTACTTGTTTTATTAATGGAGTAAAGATGATTGTAGTGGTGTTGATGGTTATTTTTCACTGGAATAAAAATAAAAGAAAAATGTAAATTATTTACTGTCATAAAAGAATCTGCACTAGAGACCTTATAGTATTCAGCACAGAATTTCATTTTCAAAAAGAAATGGGTGACAAATTATGTCAAATGAATATGAAATAGTACAGTAAGATATACCTTTACAGTAGTGCCCTGGCACAGGAGTAAGAAATAAATTTTAGCAAGCTTCTTTCATGTTATAAGGACAAACTCAACATATTGTAATTTACAGTTCTTTCAAAACTGAGCTTTGCTTATTTCCTTATGTGGTTCATGGCGAGACATTGACTGAGGCTACAAATTAATTTCTCTGCAAGCATTGTAAGAAGAATAAAAGAAGGAAGTAATCTAGTTTCATAATATGCCTCCCTCACCATTGGGATTTATTACTTTTAATATTCATAAGTTTTGGAAGAGAAAATACACAGTTATATTCAGAAGACATGAAGAAAATGTGCGAAGAACATTTTTTTTCAATTAAAATTGTTAATAAAGGTTTTGGGGGCTCCCTTTCATTGATTTTAATTTGCCTTTTACTGCTATTATTTCTCTATTCATTATTTAATAAACTGAACATTGGCGGCTGAAGTTCGTTAGAGGATCATTTGAAAAACAATCAAAATTATAAGATGATAGCCTAAATAATGAAGTGCTGTTTTCTATGAGTCGGGAGAAGTAATTAAAAATGTTTATAACCATTGTTAATGTTTTGTCAACAATGCCTTGAATAATGGTTCTCACTTTGTTGTTTTTGGGTGCCGCACTTTAAAAACTGGGATCTAGTCCTGAATATTAAATTGCTGGGATCTGTGTGTGAAAGCAGAAAGGAAGAGAATCTAACAATTGAATGTGTGAATGTTTGAGGTCCTAAGGAGTTAACCTGTAAAGGACTGTGGGACTGGGGTACTAAGTACCTGAGTAAATAGTGGGAAAGAGTTGGGGAGTCCTTCTGGAATGTGACTTATGTAGAAACTGAAGGTTTCTCATTATCATCTCTACAAATTCATGTAAGACTTTGGCTTTCCTCATACAGTTTTTTGGTGAAATAACTTGGGAGGGGGGGAAATCTATCTACAATTCCTTTCCCAAGTGAGTGATGTTTATCATTCCTGCTTCTATATTTGTTTTTTAAACTTTATATTTAGACCTGTATATACATCTTTTGCAAATGTTATAGGTCAAATTTACGATTAGCTGGGCCAGGAAAAATCAGGGAGCATGAGTGGTGAAGATTTGGCAATGCAGAGCAGATCTATTGCTTACCTGTTCATTTCCAGACATTGTAGTATGCTTCTGTTTTTTAATATGTGCAGAGTTTTAGGAGGGAAAGTGTAATTCTTTATGGGTGTCAGTTGTGTTTTGCTAAAGCATGTTTCCCTTGAGTTTTTTTCCTCATAAAATGATTTGTTGGTGAACAGTAAGTTTGTGGCAAATCTAGAAACAAAATTCTGATCTTTGAGTTGTAATACCATATCTTAACCACTAGTCTACAGCGCCTCTCATCCAAACGCATACAAGTCTCTGCAGTACTCAGACCACTTGTTTTGTTTTGTTTTTTTTTTTAAATGAGAAATTTATTCTGGCAATAAATAATAATTACTAACCACACTGTTTCCATAACTAAATATAAAATCAGTTTCTGCCACATAACTTTTCCTTTATAAGCATTTCACATACAGACTATTACATAAACACACGACCATATTTATATACAGACACATACAGTATTTAACTGTTCAGGTTTTATATCTAATAGCAAAGAATATTATTGCTCATTTTTCATGTCATACAACCACTTATAATGATAGTGACTATATATGTCCTTAAATTAGTATGATTAGCCTCAGATACAAACTAATATACCTATATTTCACCGTAAATTGATAAGATACACTTTCTCAATAAACATTATAGTCAACATCAGTTTTTAAAAGCAGTGTAACAACTTTACAAAAATACCTCAATATCAACTGATTGATATATTTATTCAACCCTCATTTAATGTATCCATTGAAAGAAATAATTAGATATCAAAATCAAGTTAACAAACATAACATGTAATTAAAAAAAATCAATCCATTAGTAGTGCAAGATTTAGGATGCCCTTAGCTATTCTCTTCATTGATTTAAAGTGCTTGAGATGGCTAGCTACAGTTGTTACTGGCAACGCCCATCAGTTTTTGACACAAGGAGTTACTTTTTAAATATTAAATTACAGTATGGTTAGCTACTATCTTTGGTACACAGGAATGATCTTAATATCACATAGTGAAAGAATTAGAAGCCAAATCAAATCTTTAACTCTAGCTTCATATTATATTGAGTTCCCTAAGTAATTTCTTATATTTTGTTGATGAAAAGTCATCTTTCATAGTTTAGCTCTAAGTGAACACATGCTCGACATTGTTGGGATTAGAACAGAACACAGTCAAAGTAAACGTAGACTGGAGAATGCTTGACCACCGCTAATCATCTTGACAGAAAAATGGACAGAATTAAAACAAGAAATGCTTTGGGTGAGATTGCCAAAAGAAATTGGTTAATTTGGTATCTGTTGCAGTTGTGACAATTTTGATCTTTTTCTGCTGCTTGAATGTAGCGTAGTGACAAGCTTAAGAATAGTGATTTGAAGGAATGATGACACTTTTTTAATGCACTATTTTTAAGGGGCTACAAATTGCAACACTGCAAAACCTGTAGGGGAACACTTCAATCTCCCTGCTCACTCCCTTGATGACTTGTTAATAGCTGTGTTGAAACAGATGAATAACAAATCACAGCTTCAAAGAGAGACTGCAGAACTCGAACTTATATGCAAATTTGACTCAGTTGTCTTGGGGTTAAACAGGGACTATGGATTTTTCTCGCATTACAACAAGTAATTTGACCTCCCCCTCCTCTATGTGCTGTTCCCCAGTGTTTTGAATCCTAACACCTACTTTGATTTGCTGTTACAGCCTGACCTGATGCTATGTCATACACTCCCCTGCATTTAATTTCCTCCCACTCTGTAACTTTCCTATCTTCAAAGCGTCTGACGAAGTGGGATTTTCTCCCACCAAAGCTCATGCGATAAATGAATCTGTTAGTCTTTGAAAGTGCCACAGGACTCTGTTGTCTTTCTACAATAGACTAACACGGCTACCCCTTTGGAATTTAATTACACAGGTAGTCCCATTACTTTTAATAGGATTACTCACATGCTTAAAGTTAACGTTGTGTTTAAGAACTCTTCTGAGGGAGGGTCAAAGTGCTCACCATCATTTAAGGAAATCTGAAATTCCATTCACTAGAGGGCAGTGATACACCCACACACTACATATTGTGTTATTTTCCCTGAAGTTAAAGCTTCTTCTCAAAAAATATTGTTCATGTGAGTTCAAATAGGAGCTGAGGCTAGCAACAATGAACAGAAACAAATTTTACCAAAATACAATAAATTAGAAAATTATTTGTGATTTGCACGTGCCCGTTTCACTTCTGGTGTATGTGCACCCAGTGTATCAGAGTAGGAGATTTTTCACTTTGCAGTGCCCATCGGGACAGTGTGTATTTCCTCAGCTGCCTTGGGCCACTGTGCCATGGTGTAAAGGGCAGAGCTGCCCTGACCCCCGTCCATTTCACCTTCTGTGATCAGAAGTTGGAGTACAATGGGTTGCTACAGCACTTTTCTCCCTTTACAGGGAAAATATATTTGTGGTCTTTGTTAGTTTTAAATTTGTATAGGTTTGTTTTGTTTGTTTGTTTTTTCTTGGCTCACTGGTTTCCTCTCATTCATGGGTTATTGACCTGTGGTATCAGAATATATCTTGATCATGTATTTGAAGCTTTGGATCAATTACAAGAAATCTACGTCAGTGAGTGATCCTCATTCAAACTCCCTGAAGTTCCTCAATAACGGTCACATTCAAGACTTCTGAGGGATTTGCATGGACTTCAAACCCCAGAAAAAAAACATCAAGAGGTGAAACTATACCACATCCTAATGTAGACCTTCCTGCAATCCCCTGCTCAATGCAGGAGCAACCTCATCTAAATCATCCCAGCTGGATTTTAAAAACCTCTAAGTATGGAGATTCCACCACCTCCTTAGGTAACCCATTTTAGTGCTTCACCACCCTCCTAGTGGAAAACGTTTTTCCAAATATCCAACCCAAGACCTCCGCCACTGTAACTTGACACCATTGTTCTTAGTTCTGTCATCTACAACCATTGAGAATAGCCTAGTTCCATTCTCCCTGGCACCTGCCTTTCAGGTAGTTAAAGTTTGCTATTAAATCCCACCCCCACCCCTCCATTCTTCTCTTCTACAGACGATCCTCCACTCAGAGCTTTCTTTGGTGGTGCCATGGCTGGGGCTATAGTCATAGTAGTTTCTCAGTCCACTGTTGTTACTGGATGCTTAGTGATCTGCCTGGATACGAGCAAGACACAATATGCCCAATTTGCAGATCAATAAGGTTCAATGTGCACATTTTTCTATAAATATACTAGTTAAATACAAAGCCTAGCATTAACTACAATATATAATACTCACTGAAACTGCAGAGCTAACAGTCACTCAGAAGACTGTATACAGGAATGACTTTTTTCAGGGGCCCTGCCAGGACCTCTTACAGAATCAGGCATTGATGGAGAACACCCCTTTATCTAAATGGTGACTCCTATACACAACTTCCATCTCATTGTGTATCTATTAATTATTATATAGTCTATCATTTACATTGAGTTCTCAAACTTAACTACATTCTAATCTCACCATAATAATTGGAGTTGTAAAAACATCTGGTAATAAGAGGGGCAATAAACAAATTATGCTTCTTGACAGTGGAAAAATGTTCCCTCAGACATTCAAGGATAAATTGTTATTCCCATCACTTTTATATATGTGTAGTTGCAAACGTACACGTTATATATTTTGTCTTACTATGTGCTGTGATATGCCGAAACTGAGACATCTGTAAGGTTACTCAGTATTTCCATTTGTCTCTGCCAACAGGAAGCTGTCAAACTGTTGAGGCCAGAATGGTCAAGCAAGCAACTTAAGCTATGGTAGGCCCCAAAATAGAGGCAAAGTAACTCAAATTGGACCTCCAACACCCACCAGGTTTTAGTAGACAATAGGTGGAGGCAAACATGCCATAGCTGTCTGGGAACTCCCGGGCCTGGATTCAAGACCTAGGACATTGCAAATAGTCTATTTTCAACTCTTCTGCAGAAAATTATTCATAGGTTCAACGATAAATTTTGTCTTTTCTGATTTTCACATGATATATGTTAGGCTCCATTATTCTAATAACATATTGAAAATGAATAACTGATGCAGAAGGATATAAATTGTTTTAAAATAACTTCTTTTCACTTTATCTAAATATTGTGAAAACTCAGAGGCAATTTCTAAAAAATGATGCACCTTTAGAAGTTTTGTTAGCATTATTAATATTCCTTACTCTTGGGTTTAAACTAGCACTATGGCATGTGCAAATTGTTATACTTTATAGAATTCTGCCCTTGAATTATAAAATGCTTATGTATAGCTCATGGCCATCGATGTACATCTCCTAGGTCATTAGTGACACAGTGATAACATTTTTTTATCTTTAAAAAAAGGTATTCTTTCTTTGATTTTTTTATATTTAGAGGAATGAAGGCACCAGATGAAGTTAAGGGGATTTGAGCACTTCTTTATATTAATGTATACACTTTTCTATATGAACATTCTCCGCCCCCACCCCTGAAAAAGTTGTCAACAGGATGTAAAAGTATATGTAATAAAATCTTTTATATGCTTTATCATAGATTGACTAGCAAAGTATAAAATCTTTGGAAAGACTTAAGAGAAAATTCCCATTGCTAGGGTAACTTTATTTTAACCATTCCCAGGTAGCATCTAAACTATGCACAAAATCTCAGGGTTTGTTCCAGATGCTGTTTGGAATGTCTGTACCAAGTACTTTTAATTAAAATGGGCTTATTTGCCCACTCCTTCCAAGAGAGACCTTTCAGTTTGTCATGTTTTTCTATGTGGAAAAATTCCTGTTTATATACATCATCTACTTCCAAACCAGTTCTGTCAAGAGCTATGTCTTTCACAATTGACATTTTCTACCTTGCTGTTTCCTTCGTTTCTAAAGTGAGGAGTCAATCTGATGTCTCATTAAGAGTATAGTGAAATTTCAGCCTTCTTTGTTCATGAAATGTTGGCCTTAAGGCCTAGAGTTTGTGTTTAAGCCCAGACTGCTTCCCCAAGATTACTTCATCAAACTGGTCTGGCCTGAATGGTACTGGCCTAGAAAGTGTATGTGCCATTACATTATAGATCTTGTCAGAAACTATAGAATGTAATGTAATGGCATGTTTAAATGTATAAATTATATTTTTAATCCACCAACAAGAAACAAGAACCAGAGGAGATAATTTTGCACTTTATATTAGAGCTAATGCTATGCTGCAAATACATGATAAATCCTACAATGGACAATGAGCTACCATGGCCAACTATACACTTTCTCAAACTGCACAGCTACATTTCAAGAAGTTCCAAATGGGTAACTGTGTCAGTCTAGTTCAGCAAAACAAACGAGGAATCTTGCAGCTCTTTTAAAGACTAACAAATTTATTTATTGCATGAGCTTTCATGGGAGAAAACCCCACTTTGTCAGGCGCTTGAAGAAGATGCTTCAAGAAGTAGTGGCTCAGCTTGCCCCTTGTACTTTTTTTTTTTTTTTTTATGGATGGTGCTCCATTAACTAAGGGCGCTGTTCAAGCATAGCATAAATATTATCCTTCATTCACCATTTTTCTCTATTTACCGTATCTATTCCAAAGTAACAAGAAGAATGAAAATGTCTGGTTAAGAGCCAGCTCAGGATAAAAATTGACCAGTAAAATTACTGTCAGTTCTTGTAGCAAGTTTGTGCCAGCAATCAATTGGTTTGCTGCTTAGATCCTTCTCTGATGGTTGTTGTTATTCTCGATAGAGAAACGTGTATATCTTTCAGGGTTTATAAACTTTGTTTTTTTGCATTTGTTCTACAATACATCTCTGGAGTTAGAAAATAACCACTTGAACACCCCAATGCTAATAGAGTCAATAAAAAGTGTTGTACTCTCAGGAGCAGGCAGGGCAACAGGCAGGGCTGATCGAGAAAGGTCCCTTTTTGCCAATAATTGGTGTTTGTCATACAGCATAATAGTAGCTTTCAGGTGTACGTAAGAGCTCATTACAAACATTCTAACTGGTAATCAAAGCAGTGGAGGAGCTCTTCAAATGCAAGTTGGTTATACACAGCACTAAGATAATATACTTAGAAGATTAGTGGCAAAGATTTGAAAAATCTTCTCGTATGCTATATGATTACATTCATGGATACTGAGAGCATTAAAAATGTGTGAAATTTAAATAATAAATGTGAATACACTGTAAGAAACAAAACTTTTAAAAATCCTGAACTTGAAAAGAGGTCCATTGCAAGGACTTTGTAATAAAAGTGACATTCACATTTTTTGAACTTTTTTTCCTTTTTTTTTTCTGCTTTTCTACCAGTTCTATTTCTTTACAACACCTGTTTTTTTAAAAAAAAAATGTTTCTTCACTGTGCAAACTAGATGACAATATTTTAAACAGAAAATTAGACAAATTCAATCATGTGCAACTATAAGAATCTCTCATATAGGTCAGTAGTGGAATTTGATCGCTAAATCTTCACATCCCCAGTAAATATCTCTACTGTTTTAGCAGGAAAGCTGTTATATCCATGGACCAGCCACTAGAGTGGGATATGATAAACATTTTAACAGTATGTTTCACAATATTTCCTAGATATCAGTAGATGGTTGAGAAAGGATTCTTGGGTTTTTTCTGTCTCTTAAGGAGGAATGTTGTTTGGTAGTGAAAGATGGACTACCAAGCATTTAGTTTTGGCATATTCATTTTAAAGGCCTTGCTCAGTAATACATGCTATGAAATTCACAAAAATGTAAGCAGTCAATAAAGGTGAGATTTTAATTTATGACTTCCTGGATGCTAATTCAGTAGACTTTCAAGTTCTCATTGACACAGACACAAAATGTCCAGCGTGGTTGAAGTACTCCCTACTGGTTTTTGAATGTTACCATTTTTTATGTCTGATTTGTATCCATTTATTTATTTATTTATTTTGCACAGAGACAGTCCAGTTTGGCTAATGTATAAGGCGGAGGTGCATTGTTGGCACATGATGGCACATATTGCATTCATAGATGTGCAGGGGAATGAGCCCTGATGGAGTGGCTGATTTGGTCAGGTCCTATGATGGTGTCATTTGAGAGGATATGTGGGCAGAGTTGGCAATGGGGTTTTATATATATGTAAAACAAACCAATCCTGCTTTTGCCAGCTCTGCCCTCATAACTACTCAAGACCTAATCAATCTACACTATTTCTGCACAAAAGAATAAATGGACACAAATCAGACATCAAGAATGGTAACATTGAAAAGTCAGTAGGGCAGTATTTCAACCTCACTAGACATTCTGTAAAAGACATGACAGTTACAGTGCTTCAGTTAAAAAAAAAAAAAAAAAAAAAAAAAAAAAAAACCTTTAAAATCAGACTTCAATGTGAAACTGCAGGGCTGGACTTCATATGCAAATTTGATACCATCAGATTAGGTCTGAATAGGGATTTTGGATGGCTAACTCATTACCAAAGGTAATCTTCTCTTTTAACATTCTCACCTTCTCATCTAATGTTCCACACTGTTTGAATCAAAACAACATGTTTGGTTTGCTGAAAAAAGCTGAAGTGACCTTCTGACTTACCTTTCTCTGCATCTATATGTATCTAACAAACTACAGTTTCTATTTCATTCATCTGATGAAGTTGGATTAAACCCATGAAAACTCATGTGATAAATACATTTGTTAGTTATAATGGTAGTAAAACTCTATTACAAGTTATATATCTATCCGTAGCTAGCTTTTTGCTCTTAGTGGGACTGTACAAATGGAAGTGCTGAAGTAAGGTCAGTCTTTTTTTTTTGTCGCTGGTTTTTGTTAACATTGAGTGTATATTTGTTTCAACTTTGTTCCTGGTTTACTGGCATTATATGATCTCTTGTGATCTGAAGCCACAAAGTCGCTTGAAGGACACAAGAAGAATGATTCTTGTTTCATGTGGTGTAAATGTTGGAAACAGAAAAAGTGAGAAAGTTGCACCTGTAGTTTTTGTTTAAAAAAAGAAAAAGAAAACTGGAGGAATGTATACTACTTGAGACTTTATCTGTAAATGACTAGAAAAAAATCTTCTTTTGAGGGGAAGCAAAGTACAGCTTGAAAGAGGTAACCTTCTTCAAAGATTGGAAACTGTTAGAAGTTAGATTAAAAAAAACAGGTTGTCTTAGAGGAAGTTGAACGTTACTCTTTATTGCCTGCTCGTTTCTCCGGACGTCTCGGGTGAGTGAGAAAGCAGCTGCCTTGCAATTCTTTTATCCACAACAGTATGGAAATGTATACATAACTGACAACATTTTACAGACCCTTATATGTTTACATTAACACCTGTACATTGAATATTGATAATTATATGGTGCATATAATTATTCCTGCCCCTGTTTATTGTTTACAGGTTTTGCATGCATTATGCAGGCACTTTACTTCCAAACTCATAATTTTCTACAGAATAATGACTTTACATTCCTTAAGAGGACATGGTACCAGGAAGGGAAGAGGAGGAAGGAGATAACACTATTTTTCCATTAAGGATCTAACATGGGACAGTCCTGACTAAATTCCTTACACAAATAATCAGGATGAAAGGCAAAAAAGGGGAAATAATATACTTCAATTCTAATCCTATACTGCTTACAAGGATATATGGCTTGCCTGGGAAGTGACCCTTTTACCATGGTGACTTGTGGCTCAGACCTGGCCTGTTCTCTAGTACTAACTTTTATTTTCCTACAGAAACATTGGGTAAACTTATTAAAATACTTCCAGGCTTTGCTTCTCCCTCTTTAATAGCCTAAAAGCTAAATGTCTTCTTTTGTACACTGGTTTAATTAGGTTTTGAAAGTACTTTGAAAAACAGTTAACCTTTTCAGTTTAGTTTATTTTGCCTTCTGCAATTTGTTTTTTAGAGCACCTAAACTGAAATAAAACCAAGATAAATCTTATTTTGATCCCCAAGTACATAATATAGTGATCCTGTTTGTGCAATGAGCTCTGCGCAGACATACCCACTGGTGAATTACACAATTATGTGCCCATGTAATTTTACACCTTAAATGTATGACCATGAATATCGTTTAACAGAGAAAGACCATGAAAAAGTTGTCTTATACTGGCTCATATCCAGAGAGTATTGATCAATTTTTGCCAAAAAATGCCAAGACATAAATCTTACATTGCAACTATACCAGCAAAAGTAAAAGAAAAAGAGTTTTCTGGACAGGTATTTGAACATGTTGGAAAATTCTTTTTCTTGCAAAATATGCAACTTTGTTCTGGACCATCAGAGGAAATCAACAATTGCAAACTGACTCACCACATTACAGAAACATTTAAAGGTAAAACAAAAAAAAAAAGCACCAATACAGGAAGAATCAGAAAAAATGCAACATACACTTTCAAGATGTTTCAATACAATCACAATAGCACAACTTCGGCACTTGGATGTTGTACATGGCTGGGTCTTAACTTGTGCTGTTGCAAACATACTATTATCCAAAATGCACCTTCCTTTCACATGCCATTTTCTCAACACCCTAGACAAGAATGGTGGCACAATTACAAAAGGTTACCAGATTCATGAGGCATCTGTATAGATGTCTACAACAAAGAGAGAAATAAACTTAAGGACAAAAGGAAGGATAAGTCTGTGTCAGTTATATTCAATTAAATGATTGATAATAAGGGCTGTAATGTACTTAACATTTTACTTGCACCATTGGCAAGGCTGTCCCGTGGGGGGAGTGGGGCCTAGGGCCAATCGGCCGAGGCGGGCCCCCCTCTCACCCCCATGCTGGAGGGGACTGTGGTGGGCTGGCCTGTTCCGCCCCCCAGCGACCTCTATCACCCGCCCCCCCCCCCCGCCGGGGACTAGGAGCTGGCCCCGGCCGGGGACCCGAGGCCACTTAACAGCGGACATGAGTCCACTCGCTAGCAGGAGCCAGCCCCAGCCAAGGCCACACTGCTGGCAGGGGCCGGCCCCGCCCTGGCCATAGCCGGAAACCGTGTGTGGGGCTGGGGCAAGCCAGGCCAGCCCAGAGCAACCTGCCGTGTCCTGGACACTGCATGACCCAGCCTGCATACCCGCTCACCCCACCCCTGGGCGGCCTGCTTCTGAAGGCAGCAGAGACGGGGGTGAAGCGTGGCCATGGGGCCACGGCACAGGCTCCGCACTGCCCCACTGGGCGTGGGACAATGTGGGGCCCACATAACTGCAGGGCCCGGGGTGATTGCCCCGTTGGTCCCCCCCAAGGACAGCCCTGGCCATTGGTGAATGACAATACTGGGAATGTGTCTTCCTATCATGCCAACAGGCTCTTCATACAGAAAAATCAGAGCACCATATCTCAAGCATTCACTCACAATGGCAAAGCTGCAAAATTACTTACAATGTGGTAGACTTTAACATGGATAATGCTGTGTACATAACAAAAGCTTACTAAACTATACTGTTTGTAAATAGATCCATGTAACATGCCGTGCTCATGTAATCAGTCTGATGGGGAAAGTTTTCATAAGCCATTTGAGGATGTCAATATACTGGCAAAAGCTTTCTCACAAATATTCTATATGGCGGGGGCGGGAGGATGAAGTACTTAAATTATCTTAGGCAAAATGTTCCCAGTGTGACATTGGCACCAGAGCCAATAGCAACTAGATGGAACAGCTGGATTGCTGTTGTTCAGTATCACTGAAAGCACTTTCAATATGATCATGGCTGTACTGTGAAGGCAATGGGTGGGTGTGGCAATTAGGTACCACATTCATTGCAGGAACTTGAAAGAGTGCTATCAGAGGAAATCAAATGTTGAATGCTAAAGACTGTGTTATCAATTAATGTTCAAGCCAGTCATTGACCTGATGGCTACTCTTGAAAGCCAAAGAAAATGCTTTTGCTTTTGAGCGAATAGAAAAACTGCTGAATTTCCTTGAGACACATACTGTTTTCAGAGGAAGGCACTCAAAGGTTTCTCAGGGCTGAAGATGTCAACAATGTAACAAATGATCAAAGTTGCAAGTTGGTGTACACATTTCGTTCAGCTGTTGACAATTCAGCTGAAAAGCTAAAGTAGTACATCTATAACACTGAGAGCAGGCAGCCTGCAATTAGGTTCCTGAAATACATCAGGATTTTCAAACCCCAAAGCATTCCCATAATGTCTCATGTCAAGAAAGTTTATACTTCAAATCCTGGCTTCATTTCAAGAGAGGAGTTTCATTGTATTCTGGTAAGGTAGCCCCCAACATGATCCAGTGCTCTCTCATCAGAGGAAATTGACATGGCCATGTTTTGGTCAACCACAGCCAACCATCTTCCTAATTTAAAACACTAACATTTGGGTACATAAATGCTGCAACAAACACAGCAAAGCAACCGTGTCTTGTTGTGTACTTACTGGCTGGAGCGTTGTCTTTCAGAAGACAAACTGAAAGAGCTGCTGTTTCTTTATTTCAGTGGTGGAATTTAAAAGGCTTTATATTAACACTAAATCCATTTGTTTAATCTTATTGATGTTTTATTTTATTTGTTTATTTATTTATTTTATTCACTGTGCTAGTATTTTGATAAGTAGTATGAGAGAAGAACCCAATATAACAGCACAATAATTTTGTTATATTTCACAGTATTTGATAGAACACGAAGACTCAAAACATTCCTGTGTTTGACTGTTTTTTGTTTTGGGTTAAGCATAGGTAGATACTGTTGTCTCAGATACCCAACCAACAAGAGAGTCAAAAAAAAATGTGCATATCAAATTTACTGAACAAAATTATTATAATTTTCTGAAAGTTATAAAATCCAATCACAATTTAACGAGTCCTTTCTTTTAAAGTGTTCTTTAGTTTTAAAAATCACCCCTACTGGGTCAGTGTCTCTGTCTTTTGCTCTCCTTTTTTATTTTTTTGTTCAAGAAATGATAAAGCACTACAGTAGATTCTGTGACTATATATACAATATAAAGATAAAATAGCTGTAGTACATTTCTAGAGATGGTTTATATAGTGGTACATTTTATTTAATTTTTAACAAAAATATTTAGTTTTGTATAATTTTGATTTTTTTTTTCTGTGAATAAATCCTTGGCGTATAATTGAGCTCTGTAACTGCAGTGGTGTTCTGTATTGGCCCAGGGCTGTACCTAAGTAAAACTCAGAGGTCCTGACCCCACAATGTCTGTATCAAAAGAAATAAGCAACATACTTTGTAGGGGAAAGATGATCTTTTTGTTAAAGTACTGAATGGAGTTTCTCCATGACAATTCAGTTGGATCCAGTATATACATGTGTGGATTCAGAGCAACTCAATCTATTTTACACATAAGAGTAGGTTAATCAAAACTGAAAGACATTTGACTGTTGTGTAGGTTAATTCTTTAAATTTATGTTGGCAAAAAAGGTCATTTAGCACCTCTAGTAGGCCACGTCAGGCCTGTCAGAGGTAGAGAGATGATTGAGGAGCTAACAGAAATAACAACACATGTTCAAATAATGTGTGGGATAGGAAATAATTAAGATAAACTTGGAAAAAATCATGAGAAAATATTAAGATTCCAAAAATGGACAATTTCAGAAGTGATCTCTGTGATTAAGCTACCAGGCAGAATGACATTGCACTATGTTTCTCTGTTCTGTTTACAGGCTATGTTAATTTCTTGGAATTAGGCAGCAGGATGATATCCCAGATGGATATGAATGTAAGGTACCTTCTACAGTCAAAACACTAACAGATCATGTTTTAGGTGTCCTTCTGTACAAAATTCAAATAAATGAATAGGGTATAAGTGGAGTTAGAGGTTTTCTGCACAGGTTGAGTTTCAGATGGTGTTAAAACTCCAGTAGACTTCAATGGTGGAAAAATGGGCTCTTTTTTTTTGAAATATATAAGTAATCAGTGAATCTCATTATCCTTTGGGCCTGATCCTGCAATCATGACTCAGTCAGTAGACTCATCAGCTTCTCTGGAGGCACTGTCTGGATAAGACAACAGAGTCCTGTGGCACTTTTAAAGACTATCAGATTTATTTATCGCATGAGCTTTCGTGGGAGAAAATCCCACTTCGTCAGACGCTTTGAAGATAGGAAAGTAGAAAGATAGGACTTTCCTATCTTCAAAGC
>ML685813.1:10545518-10557555 GCA_007922175.1 Pelusios castaneus
TTCAAAGCGTCTGACGAAGTGGGATTTTCTCCCACGAAAGCTCATGCGATTAATAAATCTGTTAGTCTTTAAAAGTGCCACAAGACTCTGTTGTCTTTATTAAACCTGGTTTAAAGTCAACTTTACTGGCTAAGTCGACTTTATTAATGATATACTTGTCATCTTAAATAAGTGAAGAAGGCAGATTTTCTGAAATGCTCAATATTCAGCAGCTCCCACTATGAAATCATGGCCAGATTTTTCAAAAGAGCTTATCACCTAATTTGCTAAGCTATTGGGAAAAGTTGGCCTTAGCTGTGGGTGCTGAACAACTAGAGAATATGGATAATACTAATGATAAAATTTAAGTTACTTGCATAGTGGTAATGGTCTTGTTTGGGAATGAATGACATTTGCAGAAAAGGTCCATTCATTGATTTGAAGTATACTCCTCATTCCAGCTGAGTGAATGCCTTAAAGGATTTCCCTCAAATATTCAGTTAAACAAATTATCAAATTCACTTGGGGTGCACTTAACACATGGTCTGTTTATTTTCTGCATACTTTCTAGTGAATGAATTCAACTGACAAGAATATGCAAAGGAAAAGTTACTTTTATGTGAATATTAGAAAACATTGACTGAATTTTGATCTCAGAAATCTGAATGTTCAGCTTAAAACCATGAACATTACTCATTCAGTGAAGGTAGTGAACAATTACCTCCATGTCTACTCAGAACTCTCCAGCATAGTTCAAATTATTTGAAGAATCATTTAGTGAAGATTTTCATAGAAACAAATTTGAAAGAATCATTATCTGCATCTTCAGAGAGAGGGTTCATAGGTGAAAAAAAAACAAAACAAAACACCATAAACTCTTCACTCAGATATGCTCCCTTTCATTAATACAATATGAACATGACAATAGCTGTCAGTGAAGCTAGTGATTTTTATTCATTTTACACATGCTGTCGAAAAAATTCCTTTCCCCTTACCTCCTATTTACTTGATTGCATTTGCTTATTAGCAAAAGTGATTGCTATTCCACTATCAAAGAACTTGGGAGAAGATCAAAGCCTCTTTATGACATAATAATACATTTTAAAAATGTGTGTGTGTTCGTTCCATTTGGCAGCAGTGGAGATTACTATAACTGTCCTTGGGAAAAAATTCTCTCTTGATAAAATCATTTCTTGATTTAGATTAGTAAAGAGGGAAGAATTTTAAGGGTACCCCATCCAATATGGCTTTTTCAGAGGATACTGTCTATGTTAATGCAGCATAAGATAAGCCATAAAGAGAGGATAATGACAAAATTCTAAAGTTACTGCCTGAAAGTCTAATTCTCATTCTTAACAATGTTAATTTTCTTTGTCAGCCCCTGAGGTAGTGTCACCTTTTTATATTCAAAAGCTGTCAATAGATGGGTATTTTATTCTTTTCACATAGCCCCAGGCTGCACCATCTACTCAAGAGGTCTGAATAAAAATTAGGGTGTTAAACTGAGGGCATTTTTAGTAAAATCTCTTACACAACTGGAATAGTCAGGACAATTATGAGGCAGAACGGGTAGATTCAGGAAATTATGTTTCCATATATGCATGAGAGGAGCTATGTGTAAAAATGTTTCCTTAAACACATCTTTGAAGTGATGCCTATAATGTCTTGACAATGAAAATACTGAGATTGTTACCAGTCCATGCCTGGGTTAGCCACCTGAAAATGCTAAGATCAGGGCAGACTGCAAACAAAAAGAGCAAATTCTCCAAGCACTGTTGGGTGGCACTGAAGTCAGACTTCTCAACAAGCCACAAACAGTACTTCTGATCCGCCACACTCATTATCAAAGATCTAAAATAAAATATAGCAAAAACAATGAAAGTCCTGTGGCACCTTAGGGTGAGTCTACACTTGTAAATTAATTTGACTTAAGCCTGCTTAAGTCGACTTAATTTACTCTGCGTCCACACTGGAGTTTCCTTAAATTGACTTAAACTGTTGGAGAGTAGATTAGTGTCTAGTGTAGACTCTCTAAGTCGACTTAGTATGGCCCACCTTAAGTCGACTTAGGAGTCCTGTGTGGACTCTCTAAGTCGACTTAATAAGGTCGACTTAAAGTCGACTTTTTAAAGTTGACTTAGTAAAGTAGACTTAAATTCCCCAGTGTAGACATAGCCTTAAAGACTAACAAATTTCTTCGGGCATAAGCTTTTATGGGCTGCAACCGACTTCGTCAGATTTTGTCTCCCTATATGCCTAGATTATAAAGCATTTGTCCATGGCCTGTCTTATTCCATGTGTTCACAGTGCCGTGTATGCTGCATACTCTGTGCAGTAATTTAATCATTATGTCTGAATGGGCAAGAATCTGAAGATAACCACAGAAGTCAGCATTGCTAGTCCGGAAGGTCCAGTTGTGTTTCCTTCCCAATTGCATTTTACCCTTCCAGAACCTAATCATTCACATCAGATTGGTAAAGATGCTGTCAAATGTAAAAGAGGAAAGTCAGTTTCTTCAGTAGCAATCCAAGCATCGGGCATGAGTACACAGACTTAGAATACAAACAAGGAGGACAAGTGGTGTTGCAATCTGATATTGTTCTAGTGGCCACTCCAATAAATCTTGGATGCAGTTTGGACCAGTTACTGTGGTTCTTCACATAAAATGCTATATCTATACATATTTCTGAAACCAAATACAGCAGAATGATGTGTTAACTGATTTAAAGTGAGTGGAATTATATATAGCTCCTCACTGGCACCTGAGCCAAAGGCCATCCATTAAACTAAATCTCTTACTACTAATAGTACATTGGAAAAGCTTCCAATCAGATATTTCATACTAAAGCAAACATAACAGAAAATCAGAAGTTTTTCAGAATATTTCAACAGTAAAGATAGTAGGGGGGGGAGGAAATATAGAGAGGTCTCTTTTTTCTATCTATCCAAACCTCTCTTAGTGTTCAGATAAGGAAATAAAAACATATAAAATAAATGGGGATGAAGCTTAAGAACATCAGGAGGAGAAATCTTTGTGGCACTCTTGACTGAGAGGCTTTCAACAGGGTTTTCGTGTAAGAGCTGAATTACTAGAATCACTCCGTGCTACAACAGGCAAAAAAGATGATGTCATAAATCATCGCACCCAGAAGTCTCCCATGCTTTTCATTGCCTAATTAGTTAATTTCACCCCAGACACTTTCTTCTTTTAACACTAAGTATATTCTTATTAATCATGATTGCTAATGTCTTAACCCTGTTTAGAGTCACTTAGTGTTAATTGGCTTTATATAAAGCTGAATTGCTATCACAATAGCTCAATTATCATCATATATGTGGCCACCCCTTATACAATTTTCTTTTTTTCATCTTGTTATCCAAGGTTCCTTGACCCAATAACTTTTAGTCTCTGCAAGTTGGAATCAGGCAAAAAAACTCAAAGGAAATGCAATTTGTCCACCTGTTATATGGCTAGCACAGACACAAATCAAAACCAAGTGCTTTTAACATTAAAGCTTTACTAAATGCTCCCCAGCAGCTCCCACTGGAATTGCTCTCACTGACAGTCTCCACTTATTAGTCTTAAGCACATACAATACAATAGGTTATTAAAGCATCTCAACACTTGTTACCTCCACAAGTCTGAAGCGGTTTTTGGATGAATCAGTTACAGATTTCTAGATGTCCAGTCCTTCTGTCTGTGCCTGGGGATCTTTAAATGTGTCCACAAAGTGATCTGCCTGAATCAGGTTTGTTACCTCCCTCTTGTAGCTCAAACATTACAGTAACATGTCAATCAAAAGTATTTATTAGCTAATCAAAATGGAAATAATTCTCAAAGAAAGGTAAAAGTTGTAAGGGATGTCAAAAGAAGACGCGGTTATGTGGTTTTGAGCATTTAATCTGACAGGTGTGCCGACTGCCTGCTTTTCCCCCCTGTACATAAAAGGATATCAAAAGTCAGGTTCAAAAGGGCAGAGTCATGTTCACCCCTCCTCCCTTCCGGCTTTGCCTTGACTGAACTACATAATAAATGACTAGTCCTAGAAATTAGCAAAATGAATGATCATATCAATAGTTGACAGTGGCTCTTGCCATTCACTGCTTTTTCCATCTTGCACCATTTTACTGACTGAAGTTTCATCCTTTTGATCCTCCTTGACCACCGCTCTGATGTCTTAGATTGCTACCCATATGCTATCTCTGCCTATGCAGCAACGGTGGTGGAGTATATGTTTTTCCAGGTACTTAATGAGTACTGTATTTTCATCAGTTGTTGGGTGAATTAAGGGAATGTTAAGTAAATTTAAAACCATAGTCACTAATGTATACAGTAGTGTGAAACATTCACATCGGCTGAAAAATCATGTTAATCATTTATCTCAAAAATTTTATTTAAAGAAGTTTTTGTTTATATAAAAACACCTCATACTTTTGCTTGAGGTAAAAAAAAATAATTTGCAATGAAAACTGGCACCTCATATCAAAGTGACTGGCACTTTATTGATATGTGATAGTTTGTAGACAATGGGGGACTACAAAATAACACCTACGGGGAAATCATTTTTGCAAGAAAAACCCTTTTGTTCTGTGTCCAAAGTGATAAAACTTTGCACTTGTGCAAACAACTTGATAGTTTCTCATGATTCTGTTCTTGCATTCATTGTGGGAGACAATCAGCAGTTTCTGGGCTGAGTACTATCTGGATATATGAAAGGTACAAATATATGTTGTGATATATGATGATGAACATATCAACAAATAGAATACATATCTCTATCTTTGAACCACACTTCAAAGAAGAACTAAACACATGTTCCATCATAAGTTTCTATACAGAAATAAAAACTTCTTTTTAAAATTTTCAAGGGCATATCAGCTACCTCCTCAAAAGTAGTTTAACGCACAGGTCTCTCTGCCACCATGACAATAAGGTTTAAAATTTCTGATATTTTCCCCTCCATCCTCTTGCATGTCGCTTTGTTCTTTTCCTTTTTAGTATCACTGTCTTTCCAGTCCTTCTCTTTGTTTTCTAATTGGATCTGAGCGTGGCCATTTTTTAAATTAATTTTGTTCCATGATAATATTGCCATAACCCACCAAAGTCTAAACTAGTATAAGTGGTCTTTTCTCACTGAGATGGAGAAACTGATGGGATGAGACTATAGCATACCAACCAAATATGCTAGTCATCCCAGACTAGAGAAGGAACCTAGGACTAAAAAACTAAAATGTATCTGTTTATAGGTAATATAGCCATATTGGGTGCATCTACATTTACAAGTTAGGTCGACATAAGGAGGCTTAAGTTGACCTAAACTACTCTATGTCCACACTGGGCTTTCCTTAAGTTGACTTATGCATTTCCTTAAGTTGACTTAAGGAAAAGTTAAGTCAACTTAATAACACCTCGTTTTAGATCGACTTAACACAAGTCAACCTTATTATGTCGACTTAAGACAGTGTGGACGGGGATTAGTGCCTAAGTCGACCTTATTAAGTGGACTTAAAGTGTTAAGTTGACTTAATAAGATCGAAAAGGGGCTATGTCTACACTAGTTAAGTTGACTTTTGTTAAGTCAACTTAATACGGTCAATTATAAGTCAACTTAAAGTTGACCTTATTAAATCAACTTTTCTAGTATAGACATAGCAGTCCTGACTGTATTCTCTTTGAAGCAAACCTTTCCTTTATTCTCTGGATTTTCTCTGTCCCTCTTGTGCTTGTTCCTGCTCCTTTCTAGAATTGAGGGGTAATCTTATTCAAAATAACTGTGACACAAAATTCAATAACTGCCATTTTTTCTCCGTCAAAACAAATTTATAATAAAAGCAAGACTTTAAAAAAATAATTACTTCCAAAAATAAAAGAAAACAACTTCTTCAATCAGTGAATATTTCAGTTTTTAATAACAAAGCTTTTAATCTTTATTGTTTTGTTCCTCTTCCTTATGTACAAGTAGGGATAGATTAATTTAACTTTTTTTTTAAGTCTTTAACAAAAAACTTTGAAAGTTTTCATGGTTTTTATATTTTTTATAAAAAAAAAAAGTTTGAATTTTGATTCCCCACACACTCCTCATTCTTTTATGTACTTTTTCCCCCTGACCAGAGGAGGAAAAGAAAAAAACAATACAAAAAATCAAAACAAAGGGAAAAGATTTATCCCTAATGTAAACTATGAAATCTTATTTTAATTTCAGACAATCAAAATTCATTAGAGTATTATTGTTTGTAATATATGTTTCAGAAATTAGATACAGCATTCCCCAAAAAACTATATTGACCATTAATGCAATCCCTGAAAGCAGTTGTTCCCAACCAGTGGCCCAAAGAGACTTTTAAAGTGGCTTACGGTTCCGCTCCTGCTGGCTGCGGAAGGGAGATGCTGCTCTAGACCCATGCAGAGTGTATTTCTGCAGAGCTAAAAGATCCTGGTGTGGGCCCTTGCTTTCAGCCAAAGACATGGGAGATCAGTACTTCCCTCCCTTGCCTCCAGCAGAGAGCATAGTGCTCTGCCTAGGTCGCTAGGTTCTGCGGTCCCTGCTGGAGCCAGAAGAAGGGAAGCACCGATCTTCTGTCCCCCTGGTTGCAGAATGAAGCCAGTGCCTAGAACCCCAGACGGAGGGCACAGGACAATAGGACATGTACAGTTTCCCTCCTGCGGCCAGAGAGATAGGATCTAATGAGGAGGCTGCTTCCTTACTGAATTCCTTCCATCTGGCTGCATTAGGGAGTGTGGGGAGGCTGCTCATGGAGATTGGCAGCCCTTCAGGGTTGTAAAATTTGTATCTATTCCCACAAGCCAAAGAGCTTGGGAATCACTGCCTGCAAGTCATGAAATAACGCCAGCTACCACAATATTTATTTCATGCTTCAGCATATATCCAGGTAAAATTCACACATCAGCTCTTCATAACCACACTCAGTGCCAGAGGCGGTCTTTAGCTATTGGGGGTCCTAGGTGAAGGCCCATTGAAGAGCCCCCTATAGGCCCACAAGGACTCCTATAGGCCTGTGAGGGCCCCCTCTGTGGCCCCACCACCTCCGGGAGGCCCCCCCTCCCTTCATCCCAGGTACCTCCTCTAGCCCCAGCTCCCCTCAAGCAGTCCCAGCCCCCTGAGCTAGCTCCTCCTCCTGCTGCCGACTGAGGCATACATGGCTTTTGGAGTAGGCAAAGCAGATGATGGGGGCCCTTACTGCTTGGGCCCCTAGGCATTCACCTGCTTCGCCTACCTCTGAGTCAGTGCATAAGTTAGCCAACTCCAGATATGTTCCCCATATACATACATGCAATGGTAAAATTTATACAGTATTATTTCTACCTGAAGAAAATATGATTGAAGTTTAAAGTGTAATATTTGAATGTGCTTCTGAGGATTTAGATGTATGCCTTGTGCTTGAGTGTATGATGCAATGACAAGATAGTGTGCTGAAGAGTCTGTATGACTGTGGCAATATCGTTAATGAGATATGTGAGAGGAGGTTGGTGGATAATGTAGGAATAAAGGGGAATTTCCCTCATTTTTAGTGACCATGCAGACAGGAAAGGCAGTTGAGTAGCCTTAACTGTAAGTGAATGAAAGGGGTTTTTTTTGTTTGTTTTTTTTTTGTGGGAGTGGAATGGAGCTTCAGTATCATTGAGTGCAGCTTCTCACCCCTCCCTGCACTGAGGTAGAACCAAGTAAACCTGGACCATCCCTGACAGGTATTTGTCCAACCTGCTCTTAAATCCCTCCAGTGATGGGGATTTCACAACCTCTCTTGGAAGCATATTCTAAAGTTTAATTACCCTGAGATTTAGAAAACTTTTCCTATTATCTAACCTAAATCTCCATTGATGCAGATTGAACCTGTTATTGCTCATTCTACCTTCAGCAGACATGGAGAACAGCTAATGAGTCCTCTTTTTAAGAGACCTTAAGATATTTGAAGGTTGTTAGGAAATCCTTCCTCACTCTTCTTTTCTCAATAGCAAACAGGCACAATATTTTTAACCTTTCTTCATAATTTTTGTTCCTGTCCTCTGGACTCACTCCAATTTATCCTCCTCATCTTTCCAGAAGTGCGGTTCACAAAGCTGGACATAGTATTTGAAATGATATTTCACCAGTGCTGAGTAGAATGGGACAATTAAATTCTCTGTCTTACATAAACATTTCTGTTAATACATCTCAGAATATTAGCTCTTTTTGTATCTGCCATCACATTGTTGATTCATGTTCAATTTATGACCCACTATAACCCTTGATTGTTTTCATCAGTACCATCACCTTATTTAAATACGTTATTCCTTATTTTATAGCTGTGTGTTTGATTTTTTTTTCCTTCCTAGGCCAAGTACTTTACACTTATCTTTATTGAGTTTCATCTTATTGAATTCAGACTAATTCTCCAATTTGTCAAGATCAGTTTAAATCACAATCCTATCCTTCAAAGTGCTTTCCTTGCTTCCCAGGTAGCTATCATCTGCACATTTTATAAACATAATCTCTACTCCATTATCCAAGCCATTCATGAAATATTGCATAGTACTCTTTGGGACCACACTAGATGTATCCATTACAGTTTGATACCTGCTTTGTGAACATGATGTTCCAGCAAGTTGTGCGATCACCTTATAGTAATTTTCTCGAGGCTGGATTTCCCTTGACTGGTTAAGAGAAGAATATGTTGGAGAGTGTCAAAAGATTTAGTAAAATCAAGATACATCACATCTACTGGTTTCCTCTCTACCCAGAATGCCAGTAATCCTGCCAGACAAGGAAACTAGATTGTTTTGAGATGACTAGCTCTTGGCAAATCAAATCTGATTATTTCTGTTGTCTTCTAAATATTAATTATTTAATGTTTTATTAGAATATCTTTCCAAGTATTGAAATTAGACTGGCTAATCTATAATTCACTGTATCCTTTTTGTTCCTCTTTTTAAAGAGATGTACTATGTTTGTTCTTTTTCACTCCTCTAGACCTTCTCCTTCTCCTTGAGTTCTTAAATATAATAGCTAACAGTTCGGCGATTGCTTCAGTAGTTCCTTAATTACTCTTGTTTGAACTTCATCATGCCCTGCCAACTTGAATAGATCAACTTTATCTAAATATTCTTTAGCCTGTTCTTTCCCTATTTTGGCTCATACTCTTTTCCTGTTGTTGTTAACAGGAATTGTGTTGAGTATCTGGTCACCATTAATCTTTTTAATGAAGACTGAAGCAAAATAGGCATTGAATACCTCAGCCTTCTTGATGTCAGTTATTAGTGCTTCTTTCCCACTAAATAGAGGATCTACAATTTCCTTCATTTTTCTCTTCGTTCAAAGGTCCTTGAAGATTCTTGTCTTATTGCCTTTTTTATCCCTTGCTAAATATAACTCTTTTTTGTCTTATCCTTCCTGATTTTGTCCCTACATTCTTGTGCTACTCTTTTGTACTCTTCATTATGAATTCATCCATGTTTCCACTTCTTGTAGGATTCTGGGATTTTATTTATTTTCAGGTCATTAAACAGACTCTGAAGGAGTTGTATTTGCTTCTTACTGTTCTTCTTATCTTTACTGCAACTCAGGATGGTTTATGGTTTCATCCTACAAGTACTCAGTTTTAGCCTGCTCTTTTAAAATCCATGGTCCTTATTCTGCTGCTATCACACCTTTCTTTCCTTAGACTTATGAAATAAACTTCTTTAGGGCTTAATCATCCTTCCAAATGAAATGAATGGGAGCTTTGACATTCACTTGGATGGGAGCAGAAGTTTCCTTTAATGTTTGTTCTGAAAGGCTATCAGAGAGAAAATATTCAGGAAGGTGGGGGGAAGACATAACATCACAAAGTAGGTAAAGCCACGTTTACCTCTTTAAAGATAATTAAGGTTTTTTTAAACAAGCAATTAAATTAACCACTTTTAATTCAAATAAGTAACATTACAGATTTGCATTTTCTTATATATTGTTAAATTCCAAAGGGGTAGCCGTGTTAGTCTATTGTAGAAAGACAACAGAGTCCTGTGACACTTTTAAAGACTAACAGATTTATTTATCGCATGAGCTTTCATGGGAGAAAATCCCACTTCGTCAGACACTTTGAAGATGGGAAACTTACAGAATGGGAGGAAATTAAATGCAGGGGAATGTATAACATAGGATCAGGTCAGGCTGTAACAGCAAATCAAAATAGGTGTTAGGATTCAAACACTGGGGAACAGCACATAGAGGAGGGTGAGGTCAAATCACCTGTTGTAATGAGAGAAAAATCCATAGTCCCTGTTTAACCCCAAGCAACTGAGTCAAATTTGCATATAAGTTCGAGTTCTGCAGTTTCTCTTTGAAGCTGTGATTTGTTATTCATCTGTTTCAACACAGCTATTAACAAGTCATCAAGGGAGTGAGCAGGGAGATTGAAGTGTTCCCCTCTTGGTTTTGTAGTGTTGCAATTTCTGATGTCAGATTTGTGTCCATTTATTCTTTGGTGCAGAGACTGTCCTGTTTGTCCAATATATAAGGCAGAGGGGCATTTCCGGCACATGATGGCATAAATCACATTGGTGGACCTCACCCTCCTCTGTGTGCTGTTCCCCAGTGTTTGAATCCTAACAACTATTTTGATTTGCTGTTACAGCCTGACCTAATCCTATGTCATACACTCCCTGCATTTAATTTCCTCCCATTCTGTAAGTTTCCCATCTTCAAAGCATCTGACGAAGTGGGATTTTCTCCCACGAAAGCTCATGCGATAAATAAATCTGTTAGTCTTTAAAAGTGCCACAGGACTCTGTTGTCTTATATATTGTTATAAGGTATGTTTCAAGATCATTACATCATGAAATATTTTCAAGTAAGTATTCTGTCTTATTAGATTTCATAGGGAAACTTCATATTCCTCATCAGATGTTTATTAAAATATACTGTCGCTGTGTAATCTTGATTTCCTGTAGCCTTCCTTTCAAAAAGCCTTCTGTTGAGTAATTTTGTCTTTTTTAATGTTTTCAGACTGTAAACATTTGTTTTGAATTTAATGCATATTTATTTTTTATAGATAGCTAATTGCTGATGTTCTAAAGATAGATTAATAGTAGAGTCACCTTGAAGAGTTTTCTTGCATGTACAGCTGAAGTCTGTTTCTGAAGACTTAGCAACATATTCTTTCTCACTATGAAAGATATTAATTACCTTTTAATTAGGTGTTTCAACAGGATGCTGAAGGGACCCACACTGATTCTGACAGTGAGAACGCAGGAAATCATTAATAATATTTTCTTCAAAAATTTGTGAGTGGGTTCTTTCTTTGATTTTTGTTTCTGTTCAGCAATCTACAAAGAAAAGAAAGAACCCTAAGGAATATTATACTTGACCATGGAGGAAGCCCCGCAAACACAAACAAAGAAGAAACATTTTTGCATGCTGGGAACAGCAGTTGATATATATTTCTGATTTGAAAGCTAGGCAATAACAACATCTGACATATGGTGTTCTTGTTTTGTAAGGAATTTGAAAAGGAGCAAAATTTCAAAAGAATTTTGAAGAATTCAGTTGCAGTTGGATTGATTTGGTTGTTAGTAGCTGACTAAAAGGGAAAATATACTTTCAGGCAAAAAATATGCAGCTAGCTAGCATTTTGGCTTTGGTTTTACACTGAATCTTGCACTGAATATACTTTTCTCATCAAGGGTATAGAAATTTGGGGCATATGCTACCCTGCTTGCAGCCACTGGCTGCCTATTGTTTGGATTAGACTTTAGAAATGACCAATATAAACAGAAGTTACAAAATCATGTATACCGAAGTTCCTTTGTTGGTAGCTGTCCAAAACCTCTCTTACCTTTCCAGAGATGTTGGGGAATGAATATTCATAATGCAGAGTGGGAAATTCATGGGATCTAGGGCCCAATTCTACTCCTATTGAGGACTGTAGGAGTCTTTTAATTTACAGAAGAACCTTGATTATCTGGGTTAATGACCGGTGCCCATCATCCGGATAATCAAAAACCACGGATAATCGAAGCTCCTGCTGATAGCCAACCAGCTGGGGGAATCGGGTGGCTGCAGAAGCTCCGCCGGAGCTTCTG
>ML685813.1:10562555-10607041 GCA_007922175.1 Pelusios castaneus
GTTAATTGAGGACCGGATAATCCAGGTTTCACTGTACTTTAATGAGTACTGAATCAAGCCCATCAATCTGAGCAAGTATGCATATCTCCCAGAAGGAGATTCCCATGGATCTATAGATGGAACAAGGCCATTGAGAGCAGCTGCTCAGTTGGTCATGTCTATACAGAATGTCGGAATCATTGAGCATTCATTCCAAGTTGCTGTACCATCTCTTCTGAGTCCACTGTTTTTGGCTCTTTTCTGCTCCTGCAGAGGAGAAGCATAGGGCCCCGTAAGTCTGAGTTAAAATATTGAAAACATTAAATATATTTTAAAGAAAAAACCCTTAAGTTTTGAAAAACAAGTTGTTAGAGAAATGGGAACCTTCTGTTTAAGAAACTGTGTGCTGTACATGCGGTATAGCAAGCTGAATGACAGCATTTTTCATAAATGAAATAATATTTTCCCCTTGGGGTTAGACCACCATTTGCTTTAATTTAATCAATTTAATTAAATGAAGTAACAGTATAATCCCTTAGGTAGCTCATGCTTCACTTATGAAGTATTCCATCAGAAAAAAATGAAATTCGAACATTTTTTTCTCTCAGTAGATGTGAAAAGCGTATTTAAATACTAACTGCCAGAGCTAATACAATTTCCCAGCTATGTTAAAAATGGCAGCTTGTCCTGCTTTTGTGGCACAGAGACAGAATGAAAAAGTGAGCACAGTAAATATGTTAGCATAAAAATTTCTTTTTTTATTGTATGCTATATAATTTCAAAGATTAGATTTCTCAGTAAATTTGAGCAATACAGTATTAGTTAATGACCAAATGTGAGTGGCATATTAAAAAGTCTCAGGAGCAGTGAGATTTTCTTATGGGTCTGATTTATTGCAGAAATGCAGATGGAGAGATCTCACTGTGAGATCATTCTATTATTCAACAAATCATTATGTAAGTGGTATAGTATTTCCAATAATGATGAAGAAGAATGTTGAATAGACTTATTTTACATTTAGATGATTGTTGGCTGCAATGTAGAGATTTTAATTGATTTTTATAATGATCAGATCTGTTATTCTTATTTTAAATTGCTTTCTAAAGGAAATCTGGTGGAAAGGGGAGTAACTGTGTACATTCCTTGGGCACTGTGGAGGGAGCATACTTCATAACATTTTCAAAGAAAGACTTGGAAAACTAAGTTTTCAGAGAGTTTACATTGGACGCTTTTATGTCTGAAATAAAAGGTGCATGTGTGCTTGGTATCTTCTGACCATTTTCAAAGATAGGGCAATGTTGACTTTATTGAGTCAAGACTGCCAATAGTAACCCATGACCTAGGGAATAATGAACTCACCTAGGAGTTTTCAAATGGAAGTTTTCAAGTGAGAGCTATGATTCCAAAAGCTTGTGATAGAAATTGTGCTAGATAACACCGCTACCAGCTGATAACAGCCCCAGTTGATTTTAAATTGGCCAGACAAACAGGGAGTCATTTGGCACTAGTTTGAGGTTTCTCAGCAAATCAGCAGCAAAGTGCTCTCAGTTCACATTACAGTCATTTTAAGACTCATAACTAACAGGAAAAGGGAGGAGAAGGAAGGAGGAGGACAACTGGACCCAAGGATTGAATTGCAGCCCAATAACAATTGTATTTGATATAGTTGATTTTTAGGAGTGTGTTTGGGAAAGGCATAGGAGAGTTACATGTATCCTGAAAGCTTGCTAAAACTTAGATGGGATCTGAAGAGTCTTATATATGCACCCAAGAGCCATTATGTACCAATGATGATTATGTCAGCACCTTCTGGGCATATCTGACAAAGCAGGTATTCCAGGAACCACCTGGAAATACCAGAAATGTCACATAAATAAAACACATTTACACTTTGCTAGAACAAAATGATGGCTAGGCACATAAATTATAAAGCAGTAATTGCTCTATCCTCTTGTCACCTCTTTCATTTTCAACAGCTTGTGGGATTCCATATTGAGTAGGCTGCTCTCTTCTCTGCTGTTTTCTGTGTGTATAAAATTACATCATAGTTTTGATCAGAGGCATACACATGATTTAGTCAAAATACTTGCATTGTTAAAAAAGCACAACATAAAAAAAATAAAGAAAAAAATTAACAGAACACATTGCAGCAACAATAAACAGCCTGAAATGTAAATTACAACTTTTAGAGGAAACACCAGTCAGATGGAGACCAGCACAACAGGTTCTGGACAGGGAAAAAAAATATGTAAATAAAATATGTTGTATAGTACCAAATAGATCTTGGACAGAGTGAGAGAGTCAGAAATCAGAAGGATCCAACTGATAGAATACTATTTGTCAAATTATAAATTCAGTTAATAATGCTTACTAGTTAGACATGTTGTTTGATGAATAATATTTATGTGATGATATTCAACCAGTTATAAAGGAGGAGAGCAGGAACCTGTTATGGATGGCTAAGTATGATTGCCTCAAGTTGAGATAAATGGGGCTGGAATTCATATATTACAAGTTAAGTGATCTTATATGCTGTCTTTTCCATGTGTTTACTTGCCCTGTCCACCCTCTCCCCTAGTACCAACATCCCCCATAATACTGAGTAATTCCTTAGTCCCAACCCTCAAGAGGTAATGGTGTCAAGGGGAGCTTGACTACTTTTTCCCAGTTCAAGCACCACTGTACCTATGTGGTGGCACTCAAGGAAGTAAGGAACAATTGTTGTTTCTAATTCATGTTTTTATGCAATCCTGATACATGTATGCCAAAGACTTTTGATTGAATAGGTCTGGGGTAGAGCATTTTGGGGTCTGTTTTCAGAATTACTAATTTCCCTCTTCCTGTCATATTTTTGGCCTGGCTACCTAAATCATTATTCTGCATTCTCCTGCCACATATATGGCAACAGTACTAAGTGAAGGGCTTAGCAGCAAAGGGGTGATGCAAGACTGTTCCTTGTTTATGCCTATAGTCGCCAAAGATTCACATTAGGGTGGAATGGAAAAGAAACGTCCTTTGCACTAGCCATTCTGCCCTTCACTAGGGTCACTAAGTCACTCCATATCCTATTGTCAAAAGCGTGTAAAAATAATCTTTACTATCATCATGCGTTCAGGCTGGAAACAGCCTGAACTTTCTCTTTCTCTTTGGGTTGTGCCCAGGGAAAACAAACAGACTAAAAAATCCAACATATGTCAAAAGTTTTGGGAACACCAAGGCACATGTGGTATCTGGCCTCTGCATAAAGATGCAATTTGGAATATTTTAACAGTTAGCTTGCAGTGTATGTCCTTCTGTAACACTGCTCATCAGTATTAACTAGAGTGGTTTAAGAATGTGGATGGGGTTTCAAACTTATTGACTCCGTAGAGTGAGCAAAGCATATGTCTGTACTGCAATTGGGTAGTGTGGTTGCAGCAATTGTAGCTGAGTCAACTCTAGCTCAAGTAACAATATCAGCCCAACCATGTCAGCAGGAACAATGGCCTCTCAGGTGTGTAGCCAGGACCCTTGTATTGACATTTTTGCTGCCACGACCTCCAATTAGCTTTGATCTAGCTACGTGTGTTCTTCTCACACTTCCCACTGCAGTATAGGCATGTCCAAAAAGAATTACTTGGAGACCATGAGTTTGACTCTCCAACAGATGAATAGTGCTTCTCTCATTTCCATCTCAATACTCTTCATTTCTGATTTCAATCTAATTTCTAAGCACAGAAACTACCATAAAAATCATATGGTTAGGATCGCACAGATGATGGAGTGTGTGGAATAATGATCTGCACCCTCTGTACATATTCTGTGGACAAAAAGAGGATTTCATTTCCTAGTTCCATCAGTTGCATCTGACATTTCTCAAAAGTACCACAGTGATTTTAAAATATCTAAATGCTATGAATGGAAAACTTGTTTTTCCAGTTTGTGGGAAGTCTGAGGAAAATGTAATGTGCCAATATCCATATTTTCCTGATGTCATTAATACAACTTCTGTGCTTTTGAAGACCAGTTCCTCATCTGTATAGAAGAGAAGATGTAAAACTTAGCTCTCCATCACATGTGACTAACATCAAGAATAACCCTGATTATTAGAGTGTAAAAATACTTAATGAATATACCCTGCCATCTTTGTATTAATTACATGCTCTGTGTGTGCTTGCGGTGTCCAATCTATGGAAAGCAATTTTGTTCTTTATTTAGGCTTTCTGAATAATGCACATATTAGTATAATGGGCAACATACTGAGATGCTAATAGCTTTCCTGCAGATTTGTTCTTTGTAGCTAAACCATTTTTAATATAATTTGCATGATTCCTATCTATCATAAGTCTTTCTCTCTTGCTTTGAAGATGGGATTTCTGACTGGGGAAAACTTTACAATGTATTATAATTAAACTTAAATCCATTTAACTTTTGTACATTATTCATAATTTCCCTTGCTTCTTTTGCTAATTATCTAAGATATCTGTGTTTAAACAAGAGATTTCTCCCTCCCACACCAGTTTTCTCCTGCAGTGAAAATCATAATGTACACATTCACAATTTTGTCTAGGGTTAAATAGTTTTGATGGCACATATTACAGGTAATGACTCTAAATTAGAAAACCAAGTACTGGGAGAGAATCAGTTATCTTATAGGAAGTTCTTATTAAAACCAAACCACTCCAATAGCTTACAACAGTGATAACAATTTGCCCCCTCAGTGTACTTCCCCTCACTAAAATCTATTTTTACCTACCCAACTTATCATCTCCAACTGCAGTCTCCTTCAACAGTCTCTCTTCTAACCTACTTCAAAGGCTGTGGGAGTGATATCAGGGTCATAGTTTCCCACCTTGTCACTTCTAGCATTTTACTCTTCAACTGAACTGCAATCTGTTCATCTGTTTCCTCTCTCTCTTTGCCACACTCTGTTCCCTGGGAAACTGGGGGGTTGTATCTAATAGGGTCCTGCAGAAGGGTCTTCCCTGAGTCTAATACTCTTCCATATTTTCATTAATGAAATGGAAAAACATGCTCATAAAATTTGTGCACGACCCCACGCTCTTTGAAGGATAGGATTAGAATTCAAAACTACCTTCATAAATTGGAGAATCTATCTGGAATTAACAAGATGAAATTCAACAAACTCATATGCTATGAACCGCACTTAGAAAGGAAAAATCAAATTCACAAATACAAAATGGGGAATATGTGGGCAGGCAGTAAAACTGCTGTAAAGGATCAAGGGGCTATAGTGGCTGATATATGAGACATTAAAGGTAATTGTCTCACTCCACTCAGCACTCATGAGGCCTCAGGTGGATCACTATGTCCTGTTTTGGGCACCACACTTTAAGAAAGGTGTGGGTGAATTATAGAGAGTTCAGAGGTGAGCAGTAGAAATAATAAAAGGTCTAGAAGAACTGACATATTAGGAAAGGGTTTTTTTTGTTTTTGTTTTTGTTTTTTTAAACTGCACTTGTTTAGTTTTGAAAAAAAGGAGAGTGAAAGGGAAAATATTCCAAGCCAATAAATCTTAGGCCTGGTCTATACTGCCACATTATGTAGCTTGTGTATTTCCTGTTGACTTACTTATGTTGCCATAACACAGTGTTTCTGCTGCACTACATCAACAGTAGATGCCTTCGAACTGATGCAGCCTTACTCCTTTCGGGAGGGGGTGGGGGGAAGAGGGTGAAATAATGGTATCAACCAAAAAGCACTTTCAGGTTCAATTAAGTAAGTCTCTATAGCCACTCAATCAATCCCAATACATTGATCCCTGCAGCCCCAGCGGTGCCGACATCCCCTCAGTTATGTTCAGGGCTGTTATGAAGAGAACAGTGATCAATTGATCTCCAAGCCCACTAAAGGTAGGAAAAGAAGTAATTGACTTAATCTGCAGCAAGTTTGGTTTAGGATATATGTTAAGAAAACTTTCCAGTTATTGTGCTAATTCCATATTGGAACAGGATGCCAATGGTAGTTGTGACATTCTTGGATGTTTTTAAGAACCGTTAAGACAATCATTTATCAGGGATGGGTTTATGATCCCTCTTCATTGCCTGAGGATTTGACTAGATGATAGCTTGAAGACCCTTTCATGCCTACATTTCTATTATTCTCTGTGGCATTCATCAGTGTTCACTCAGTGTCTGAGTCATTTTACTTTTGACATTGCTGTTTAATTCTTCTCATGTCTTGTGAACACTGGAGATCAAAGCCCTCCGTCTGCAGTCAATCATAGCTTTTGGGAGTGGGCCTGTACTATCTTAGACTTAATCTGAGTTTTCTCTCTCTTAAGTCCCTCTTTACCCACCCCATCATTTATTTTTTTTTAACCCCCAGTCTATATATTCTATGTATTCAATTTCTCTGCTGGATTTTAATTAGAGGGTAGCAGTGCATCTGAAAATGAACGTAACATTTCACTAAGTCTTTTCCACTTCCAATTTCTATGGTTCTATGATTCTCTACAATAGCAAAGCAGTCACTAGAATTTTTCTAGTATTATGTTGTAACATAAATATAAATTATTAATTATTAATATAAAAAGAGGTTGTTAAAAATAAATCTACAATAAATAGAATTTCTGAAATTATTATGAACTTTGATGGAAAATACAGCTTTACTAGTTACCACAGTATCAAATTTCTTCCAATGCCTAAGTCTGATTCGTTTTTCCAGCAATTTCAAACTAATTCAGATCACACTTAGCCTGGACAATATGTATTTGCTTAATGAAACTTTATTCTGGTAGTCCAAAATGTCTGTTTCATTATGTCTTTTTCTTAGTTAGCAAAAGGGTCTGTAAAGTTATGTTAAAAGTATTCTGTCCAAAGAATCTAAAATCAGTTATTTCTAGATCGTCATAAAAGTCAGTGTACATAATATAAGACACAAAATAAAACCAATTGCTTTTTTAATGTAGTCCTTTGTTTGGTTTTTGTTTTGTTTGTTTTGCATTTAAAAATGTCAATTTGCTCACTCTCTCTCTACACACACTGTTTTCACAAGATGTATATGGGAATTATGCATGCCACACAGCAAAAGCAGCGCTGCTCCATTCTAGTCTCATCTTCCAGTTTCTCATTTGTATGTGCCCTTGATAAAAGGAAAATATAGGGATATCAGGAGATCCTGGGAGACATGTAAAAAATGGAAAGAGTTAACAAGCATAATGAATATGACTTTACATTTCTATAGCACATTCTTTCTGTGAACCTCTGTTTTCACTGCAAATTCCACTGATTTAAGTTTTACAAGAACTCGATAACAAATTATCATTATCCCCATTTTTCACGGAATCACAGAAAAGTTAGAGAACAAATTTTCAAATATGGACAGTGATTTTCAAAAAATTATGAAAGTACAAAAAGTTATTCAGGCACCCACAATGGTTCAATTTGGAACTATCTGTTGAAGAAATCAACCAAACTGGACTCTGGATATGTGCAAGTAGTCTCAAAGTTCTGGGATGATTAGGATGGGCTTGGGATATGGTTAAGGAAATTCATCCCAAGCAGTGTTTTCAGAAGTGCCCAGGATACACAGGTTCCAGGTTTTCGAAACATAGATATGTTCAAGGCATGGTTAACCCAAGAGTACAAGAAAGATGATTAGGCAGCAGCCCCTTATTCAGCCTGTTCTCCCTAAATGACAAACCAAAACAGGGAGACAAAGTGGGTGAGATAATATCTTTTATTGGACCAACTCCTATTGGTGAAAGAGACAAACTCATCTCTGTGTAAGCGCAGAAACTTCTCTTTCACCAATAGAACTTGTTCCAATAGGATAGTAGTTCAATGACCTTGTCTCTGTAATACCTTGGGACAAACACAGCTGCTATTACATGCAAAACATATTCACATGTAGACTTTTCTGGCAACTTCCATGTAGAATTCTTGGATGCCCAAGCATGCACTTTGTGGATGATGGATCTGGGAACCAGCCAAGTCAAATAACCAATACCTGCTCTCTGTTCATATTGTATCTACTTCCAGGTCTAGCCAACATTTTCATTGATCCACATTAAGTAAAAGACAGCCATATAACATTTTTTTTTACCATTAGATCTGCATTTACCCTATGATATAATAGACCAACATTTCAGTCAGTTGCTCTAACAGTGTGATTAGAAATAATTGAATAAACAATCTGGCATTCTAACTCTGTAACCTGTGATTTAAAATAATTTATTCAGCTAGTCATAGCACAAGGGAATAGTAATCATTCACAGTTTTTTCTTCACTTATTTTATTAGTTAACTCAGATGTTATACATTGCCACTTTTTTTCTATTTCATTGACTAGAGCTATAAACAGATAGTAAAAATTGCTTCTAAAACAGGGGAAACAGCTAACACGAGGATGAAGAAACTAGGAGACTGATTTTCATCAATCCTGTTGAGCAGATTTAAGGCCTGATCCAAAGTCCACCAAAGTCAATAGGCTTTAGGCCAAAGAGCATTCTGTTTGTTTTTTGCTGCATATCATATCTTACATTTTTGGGTTGATTGAACTATTCAGTGTTGTCATTTTAAGGTCAAATTTGGCCCTTTTTTCTGGTTATGAGCTGTTTGTTTGTAAAGTTATCATTAAATTTTGTTAAATTACTATATTTCTAATGGGTTCATAAAGGCTTCTGACAAACTTCTTTGTTCATACACACACAAATGCTTTATAACACATGCTTCTTTGAGTGTTTTCTATTTGGAATTATCTGTTTGATCAATGTGATTGGTCACCAAACAGACATCTGTACCTTAATTGGATAACCTCATCATTGTAAACAGGGTGTAGCAGGGTAGCTTCCCCCACTCCAGCCACTCTGGAGTTAAAAACCCTGCAGAGGGGAAGAGCTCAACAGTAGCAGAGGGCTGCAGAGCCAATCAGTGTGTGGCAGGAAGTATAAGGTTTGGGCTGCAGCTCCTGCTCAGGGCAATTGGCCTCAGCCCTGCAAGGAGACAGATTGTGCTAGGAGCAAAGCTGTGGGAGAGAAGACCCTGGACAGCTTCTGGGGGCACTGCCAGGCTTCAGTGAGGACAAGGCCTTGATACAAGGGCTGCAGGTTCCTGGAGAAGGTGTGTATGGCCCAGCACATATGGTAAGGGCACAGGCTAGAAACAAGTGAGGGGGTTGAGGCAGCACTCAACTGAGTGCATAGAGTTCCTGGACCAGGGCATGGAGAAGTGAGCAAATCTAGTCTCATATGCCTTCCCCAGCCCATCAGTGGCTGGAAGACTGAAGGGAGCAGTGCAGACTGCTGGCTGCTGATACAAGCGGGCCAGCCTGAGCTGGACTATACCCTGGAAGGGGGGAACTGAGAGCTCAGATGGAGGTCTGAGGTATTACAATTTGAGCCAATTCCTCGAACTACCACCAGAAGCCACTTGTCTAGTGGGTCCAGTGCTAAGGGGGCAGTGCCAGAGGAAATCAGTAGAGATTCCTGAAACTGCTACTGAGAGTAGGTGAGGGTACTGCAGAAAGAAAGCAAGTGGAGAGACTGAACAAGCCTAAGAAATTTTAGGTCATTTAAAATCCTTCTCTGACATGTCGTCTTTTTCAGCCCTAATCTTAAAAAACGATTAAAATGTTTAAGATTAATTGTACAACACATGGTATATTCAATTCCAAAAGAAACTACATTCCACAAATTTCTCTACCTCAGAGAGATGCTATGTTCTGTTCTGTTGCAGTTTTAATCTTCTTCTATGCTTTCCTACTAAGTTGTATTAAATTCACACCATGTCCTGTTCTCTCTAAATTTTATGGGGATTAAGAGGTTGAAAAGAGTACAGTATCAAAACTGAACTTTTTTTTTTCAAAGTTAGAAGAAAAAATGTTCAAGTATCCTCCCTCTATCCCTGAACTCTCCAATAAGCCTCTTAACTTTCTTGAACTCTATCTGCAGCTTTAGAAGATTTAGAAAACTCTGCTGGGATAAAATGCTTTCCCTCCTCTCCCATCCTGTCAAATGTCATGAGTTTCACAGTTTCTTTAGTATACAGTCTTTCAGGTGTGAGGAGGAATGTAGCTATCCATTCTGGCACCTCTGCCTCATGAAAAAACAATGTAATGCAAGATTCTAGTAGAGAGTTTGGCCAGACTAGCAGACTGGAAATTTGTCCACCACCTCAGTTTCCCAAATTCTACCGTTAGATCCTGCTTGGGAATGTGTAGTTTATGGAAAAGAAGAGTGGAATGGACCACAGAGGAAGTGATACTGAATACAAAATAAGGATATGCTTCCTAGACATCTTAGCTATACCAAAGTGGTCTCATTACTAAACCATATTGTCAATCTGCAAGTATCTGGTTTGGCATGGGGAGAGCGGGGTTGGAGTCCAAAATTGGTGGTATCTTGTTGGTTGGACTATAGTGCTATGTTTAATCTGTTAATTTTTATCTATAAGAGATATAACATTTTTAAGCAGATTTATAAAAACTCTATTATCTATATAACACCTGTAAATAGGTACCTTATTTAGTCCACCAAGTTCTCTGTACTTTTGGAATCTCCTGCCACCTTTTCAAGTTGCTCACATAGATCTAGCAGATATTTTCTTAAGAAATCATTTTTTCTGACATATCCAGTGGACAAGATTTTCAGAAGTGTGTAATGATTTTGGGTGCCTCAATTTCTGAGACCTTGAATTAAGACAGATTGAAGGAGCCTACTTTTTAGAAGCTGGGTGGTGATAACTTTCTGAAAATGAGGCACCAGTAAAGTGTCTTTACCTTAAAACCAAAAATCACTAGATAATTCCAAAAATATTGGTTCATGTCTATATCAATATTGATATTTATATGATTAGAAGTAGGAGCATGGTGGAAAGAGGCTAAATATATTTGCTAGATCTTTCTTTAAACCCATTTTCATGGACAGTAATGTTATTTCTTTATCATAAAAATTTTGCACTCTTGTTTTTCATCTGATGGTATTCCAGCTCCAGAATTATTGACCAGAATAATTTATATTTTTAATGGCAAACTGAATTTAATGTCCTGCAAATTTGCAATAATTACTGTTTTGCAAAAATGTTATTCAATCAACATAAAAAGTCTTGATGGGGTGTAGTTAGCTTATATAGCTCTATAAATGCTAACTCATTCTCACCAGACTTCAACTTTCAAGGCAGATGTTGTTCTTACTTTGCAAACTCTGAAGTAGACACAGATGTTTAGTGAGTCCCTGGCAGAGCTGGGACAACAATTCCTGAGTCCTGTTGTGCCTCTCATGCACTCATAAATTGTTATGATCTACCCACATATGTTTTGTGAGAACCTTTGTTTCTTTTAATCAATTGATCTACCATATCAGTCATTCTACCTAAGGTTGTTTTATCTTGATTGATAGTATACCTATTTCCACTTGGCTGTAAAACTGCTTTAAGGCAAAAAGTAGTAAATTGTGAATCATCAATAAATAGCTTCTTCTGTATACTGCATCAGAAAATTAATTTTTCACTGATAATTACTAAATCACTCCAAGGAATTTACAGTATATATACAATTCCTTCAGTAATATAGAATAGCCATCTTCCCCTTCTAAGCAAGGTTTTGATACCCCCTACCCTTTTGTGCCTTTCACTGAACTTCTGTTAACATGCCAAATGGGATTAAATAATAAACTGTGTGTCTTGATAGGAAGGTTCAGTAAAAAGAATCTGTTGATCTTTCTAATAACTCACTTGGATAATATGACCCTGTCACAGAAAACCACTTAAATATATGTTTAAATCCAGTCCTACTTAGAAAAGCTCTTGAGCATATGCTATTCTTCAACCAAGTGCTCAATTACTTTCCTGAATAGAGATGTTTTCCTGAAATGGGGCCTGTATGACACATCCAATTTTATTTTTCTCCTCTTTATAGATACAGTGCTTTAATTGCCATCACTAAAGAATATTTTAACTGAGTAAACAGAAAAAAATCACATGATCTAAGTAAGAATGTGAATCCTATAATATGAATTTCAAATAGCAAATCAGAGTCAATGAAATTTCTGAAAAAAATTGCTGAATAATTTTAAAGAACAAACATCTTTTTAAAAGTATCACAAATGGTATGGGAACATTCCAGAAACTAAAGAGATCCCATTTATTGAGTTAATTCCTCATTATGAATGTAAGGAGCAAGAAACATGGCTACCCTCAGAGACGGACACAGAGGGCAGGCCAATCCCAGTGGGGGGTCAGGACCAGGAACTCCACTCCAACCCCACCTTACAGGATGCAGAGGGATGGAGCAGGAAGGGGAGGTATAAAAGGGCAGCCTTCTTCCTCAGTTAGGCCTTGGCAGACACAGAGGAAGGACCTCTCTGCATGGTCCCAGGGCCACAAGCCCCACCAGACTTCCAAGGAGGCCTGGCCAGAGCTTCCCACAGTCTGGGGTCCACAGGACTGCCTGGTGCCCAGTACTGTAGAGGGGAGGTCAGACCCTTGTGCCCAGGAGGGACCATTCTTTGTGGTGGACCCAGAAACACAGCATGCAATCCTGGAGTCCTGAGGGTCCGCAGGGCTAACCAGCTCCTGTGACCTAGAGAAGCTGCCCTCTGCAGAGGACCTGGAGGAACAACCTGGACCCTATGGCCTGGAGGAGTTGCCCTCAGTGGACAACTCTGAGATGCTACCCGACCTACCAATGCCGGATGAAGCCAACAGATTCTGGAACATCCCAATGGCCGACTACCCAGGCATCCTGTAGGGGTCCCGAGCCAGGTGCCCCAGTTGTCACCTGGCCAGCTCTTGAGTAGCTGACAACCAGGGCAGAGTGGTTCAGTGGGAGCCATCTGCCCCACGCCAAGGCACCCTATGCCTACCTGGAGCGCTTAAGCCATCCTGCCATAACTGCTGAAGTTTGTGAGTGGTGTTTCTGCTCCATCTGACCCAGTTCCCCAACCCCAATTGTGTTAGTGACTTTCACTACTGCCTACCCACCCTGCCTGAGGGCCGGGAGGCCTGTGGTTTATTAAGACATGTCCTTCCCAGGGCTGGAGACTACTGCCTACTCCAGAGGTGTCTTGTTTAGATTGAATTATTCATTTAGCTCTAATTCTTACATCATAGAGGTCCCTTTCTGTCCTACATTCTTGCATTTGCTTTTAACATTAGAATATTTAGCAAAGCTTTAAAATATGGTTATTGTTTTTGGCCCCTTATTATAATGGCATTAATAGGTATGGATTCATCAATATGTACTTTTATTGGATTTACATTAATACTAGGTCACTGTTTTACAGTTTATTATTTATCCTGAAACCCAGAAGTTAATGGACAAAGGTTTATATGAACACTTCCTGTTCCCAAACCTCTGGCAGTTAATACAATATTCAAAAAATATGGAACTCTGTTGGTTTATTCTCTTGTCTAGTGTGCTGCACCTGTGGGCAGAGGATACTATCTGAAAAGGCACTAAAAGCCCATGGAATACACAGTGTTTCCCTAACGTAGAGGACATCATGAACCATGTGCATGGATTTTCCCCCTCCCAATGCTTATGTAGCTACAATACCATTGACCATCAGCCCATCTCTGCAGTCTGTACCTTGTGCAGTGTGGAGTCAAAGGACCTTAGGGCGAAGACTATAAGAATGATCATGCAGCATCAGATCAGTGATCCCTCTAGCCCAGGGTGCTGTCTTCAGAATGGTTAATGCCAGATGCCTCAGAAGAAATGAACAGGACACAGCAATTATTGAATGATACATCCTTTGTTTTCCAGTCTGAGTTTCTGGCAGTCAGTGGTCTTGGGACACCCACAGCATGTGTTGTGTCCCTGATCATTATGGCTATCCTCCATCAATTTTATTTTATTTTATTCTATTTTATTTTATTTTTTGATCCAGTTGATAGCTTTGGTCTTCACAACATTGCATGGCAACAAGTACCACAGGTCAACTCTGCATTCAGTGAAGTACATCCTAATGTATGTTTTAAACCTGCTTCCTATTTGGTTTTTCCAAGCTCTTTTGTTATGTGAAGGGATAAATAACACTTTCTTCTTCACTTTATCCATACCATTTGTGATTTCATATATGTTTATCAAAACTACCTTTAGTCATCCCTTTTCAAAGCTGAACAGTCCTAGTCTTTTTAATCTCTCATTATATGAAAACTGTTCCATACCCCTAATCATTTTTGTACTTTTTCCAATTGTAATATTTTTTGAGATAGAGTAACCAGAGTTGCACACATTATTCAAAGTCTGGGAGCACCATAGATTTATATAGTGACATTATGATATTTTCTGCCTGATTATTGTAGAAGTGGAGTTTAGATGGGGGTTTATTAAGGGTATTTGTAATAGTTTTTAAGCATAGAGTTAGAATAGATTAGGCCCAAGTAAGGAACCAATTTTCAAAGGTCTCTGCATTCCTTGCCCAGTAACAAACAACTTGCACCTATATTTGAACCTATGCCAAGAACTCAGGCCGTCACAATACCTAGAACTACTCTGCCGTCTCTATACCAAGAATTCGGCTGCCCACAGACTGAAAACTAGGACGCAAAGCGCCCGTCTGCAAAAGGTGTAAAAACGTCAGCAAAAAAAGGTGTTAAGACAAAAGTGGGGGCAAGAGGGATTAAAACCCTATAAATATAGCCCCACATCCCCAAGAGGGGGGTTAGCGATAAAGCTCTGTGGTCTCATGATGCCCCGATCTCTGGGCTTGCCCTTGGGTCGCTGGCTAGTGAGGACCATGGTAGCTAGGGCAGAAGCGTCAGCACCCCTGATCCAGGCAGGTGACGGGACTGGCATGAAGGAGCGGATCAGAAAGGTCAGACCACGATCCTAGGTGTGACGGACCTGACACGTTGGCGTTGAGCTTGGTGAGTAACTAGTTACAAGCACACAGAAATCTCGGTGAATGTTGGTTCCATAGTAGCTACAGATTTATGAAACAGTAATGGGAAGATTTTAACACCCCGGGTCCTGGGGCAAGGACCAATGTAGTTTAGAACCCCGTGCCTGGGAGAACAGGTTGGCTAGGGATAAGGTTAGGGGCCAAATAGTTAGCACCCCGAGCCTGGGAGGACAGGTTGGTTAGACTGCAGTCCCCTTTAAAGGTAGGGGCAACAGCAGTGTAATAAGAGTAGCTTTAGCATTTAACTTGGGCATTAAGTCCCACATGTAATCTTTGCCATTAAGACTTGCTGCTATATAAAAAATATAAGGAAACTGCATCACAGCATAAGGCACACACATAAAGATCTTTGCTCTAAAAACCGCATCTCTGTATCTCTATCTCTGGTGCCTGTCACACTGTTGCTAGACAGGAAACGCAAGTCTGTGAAAAATAAAACTCTTTTATCTACTACCCTTTTGGTGATTTCTTTCCTATTCCTCCTGTCACTATTAATCTCTCTTGTGGCCACTTCATTTTCATTCCCTCCTTCATGAAAAAAAACACCCAGCCCTATTAATGTTTGTGTGGGTTATCGGCGGGTTCGGTCCCATACTCTATTGCTCATACAGCCTGACTTCTTCTGCTTTAATAAAGGCCTCCAAACAGTCCCCAGATAAAGGTAGAGGTATAACCTCTACGGCCAAAAGAACCCTGGTCCCCACGCAATCCCCGATGAATAACATCCCGGGGATGGACCTTAAACAGGAGCGTGTCGAATTATCTATCCTTTTCCTATTGGTTCCTAACATTCTGTTAGCTTTTGATTGCTGCTGCACATTGGGTGGATATTTTCAGAGTACTATCCATAATGACCCCAAGGTCTCTTTCCTGAACGGTAACAACTTATTTTGTATTGATAGTTAGATTGTGTTTTCCAATGTGCATTACTTTGTATTTATCAACATTGAATTCATCTTCCATTTTCTTGCCCAGTCACCCACTTTAGTGAAGTCCCATTCTAGCTCTTTGACATCTGCTTTGGACTTAACTATCTTGCGTGATTTTATACCACCTGCAAACTATGCCATTTCACTGTTCACACCCTTTTGCAGATAATTTCTAAAAGCTGAACAGTACAGGTCCTAGTCCAGATTCTTGGGAGACTCTCCTATTTATATGTCTCCACTGTGAAAATTGACAATTTTGCTCGCTTTTAACCTCTTACTGATCCCTGAGAGAACCTTCCGTATTATCCCATGACTGCTTAATCTCCATAAGAGCTTTTGGTGACATAATTTTGACAGTCTTGTTTACACTGACCATAAATTCATGTTTGGTGTTCTGTTAGTCAACACTTTTATAACAAAATATTATTTCACCATACCGACAAGATGGCAGTGTACAAGTGAAGTAAATATCTGTGGAGGTAGCATTTATCTTCTGTAACTTTTTCGTACTGGGCAGCAAGGAGGAATATAGGAGCTAGTGTGTATTAAACATGCTTGATATCTCTTCTGACTATGAGTGTTATAGATATCTGAGGTACAGAATTATACGAAAAAATTCTCCACAGTATTATAGCAGTCAACGTTTTTAATAGTCTGGCCAAATCCTTCCTGCAGTTAAGTAAGCATGATTAGGCTTTGTATATTTCTTTTTAACTAGTAGAGAAGAATTTCTAGTTAATTTTCAGGAATGCTTTCAAGTTAAAGACCCCTTTGAACTATTTGTAAGGAACATTTAATGTGTTTTTTGAAAATAGAGTGCACCAATATATAATCTGAGTAGAAACTAATTACTTAAACAGGAAGATTGCTTAATTGAAGTTGTAATTAACACATTTTCTAAAGGATCCTCCAGCAGCTTAATGAATTAATTATTTTAAAAAACCTGGTGGGTGGTTTTTTTTCTTCCTATTATCCTTTCTTCACCATTCAGGCTTACACTATACATGTTCCTCCAGAATTCTTCTAATAAGAAGTGTCCCTTAGAATCACAAAGCATAATAAAAAATCTGCTTTTGTGTTTTGCCATCCTTTTTCCCCCCCATTTTAATTGGGAAAATGATCAGTTTGAAACTAATGTACACAGGCATGCACCAGTATTGGAAGACACATAATTTAATGTTTCTATTATATAATTTCTCTCACATCTTTTTTGGATGCTGTCTTGGTGGATCTGTATTTTCTTTTTGTATGATATTTTAATGGCTTAATGTTAATGTTACCAGAACTAAGTTGCATTACAGTAAATTGTAATAATGTTTCTAAATGCTCATAACTTCAGAAATAGGGTGTTTCAAAATAGAAAGAATCTACTAAAAGTGAAGGTTTATATAATATTAGGACAAAGGCAAAATTTTAGAATATTTAGAATATTATTAGAATATTGGAACAAAGGCAAAAAGGCAAGATTTTATGAAGTCTGCTACACAAAATACACAATATTTCAAATCTTCAAAAATGAAGGCAACTTGTGTCTGTTGTAAGAATTTTCACTGAGGACTGTCTTTAACTGAAAACCTTATTTCTCATAGGAAGACAGCAAAGAACAAGTAATTGAAATAATTAGCTATTATGATTTTGTATTAGCAGAGGATACCTGTACAAATATTGGTACAAATACCAATCTATTGCAGATCTTGCTCAGCATGTTAGTATCTGAAGATCTTATAAAATCTGAAAGTAAGGCACAGTTTCTCATTCCTTTCTGTGTCCTCACATGTCAATGGGAAATTTGTTGCTATTGCTTTTTGATTGGAAATCTAAAGTAAAGTCCAGAGTATAATTTTGGTACCTAAGTGATAGACCATTTATCCAGAAATTGCTCTGTTGCCAGTGCATTCTATTCCTGTTCAGACAGTTGACCAATATTGCATAACAGGAAGGTCATGTGTAGAGGGGGAATGATTCTACAGGGAGCCTGAATTGCTTCCACACAGGTTTTTAATAATTAGGGCCAAAAACATAACATCAGTTTTAGCTTGCTCCAGATCATCTGGCTGTTGTAATCTCATCATCTTGTTTTGCTAAGTAGATGAACTGCTGAAATCTGAACCAATTGGAGCTTTAGGTTTGGCATTTTCATTTATAGGTCCAGTGCATTGCAGCAATGAAGTCCAGAGGTCAAGAATACCTGAGTTTGATTTTTTGCAAGGCATGATTTATGACCTTCAAAAAAGGAATACTGGAAAGCTATTTGTGTTTTGTCAGCCATCTGTATTATTTAAAGGTATTTTTTACACATCAAACCATATGTGTACATACTGCAGCATGCCTCTAATCCACATATTTGGGTATGTGTTATGTCCTCATCAGAGAAGAATACTGTAGGTAATGAAATAAACTCTAGAAAAAATTAGCAGCTAAATCACGCTATCTAAGGTATTCAAGTAACTGTGGGTGCGTCTACACTTGTAAATTAAGTCGACTTAATTTACTCGGCTTCTACACTACATTTTCCTTAAGTCGACTTAAGCAGGCTGCTTAAGTTCACTTAAGGAAAATTAAGTCGACTTTACTAAACCTGGTTTAAAGTCGACTTTTCTGGCTAAGTCAACTTTCTAAAGTCGATTTACCCAGTGTGGACGCAGAGTAGCCCTAAGTTGACTTTAAGTCAACTTAGGGCTCTCCAGGATTCCCCCATTGCCCTCCCTGCCGGGGGGGCAGAAGGGGAGCCTGGCATGCCCCCCCACAGGGCAGGGCAGAGCCCTGCCCACCCTGTCCCTATGCCCTGCCAGGGTCCCTGTCCCCCTTTGCCCCATTGTACCTAGGTACAATGGGGCAAAGGCTGAGCCCCCTGGCAATTGGCAAGGGGTGCCCCCCTGCCACCGTGGACCTGTCCCAGGTCCACCTAGCCCCTAGAAGTCGACCTAGGCATCCAGTGTGGACACTCTAGGTCAACTTTGTAAGTTCCCCCCTAAGTCGACTTAATTTTATAGTGTGGACATGCTAAGTCGACTTAACAAAGTCGACTTTGTTAAGTCGATTTACCTAAAGTCGACCTAAATTAACAAGTGTAGACATAGCCTGTGGTTTTTGTATTTGGTATCCATTTTGGCTCTTGCAACAATCTTTGCATGAAATTAAAGACTATGGCCCAGGCTTTGTCACTCCTGTTTTTCTGGTGCAGTACTTATTCCTTGAATTATCTCAGGGAAAGAAGCCAGCACCAAAGTATGTGTGTTTTGAGAAAGAGGCTAACTTTTGGAAAAGCTGTCAGTCTGCCTCTTAAAGTCCTCTCCCTACCCACTGCCCTCTAATATTTCATATGGGTTTTTGCTTAAGAACATTTGGCTAATAGCCATTAATGGACCTTTCCTCCATGAACCTGTGTAATTCTTTGTTCAATATACTTATATTTTGGCCTGCACCACATCCCTTCACAATGGCTCTATCCACACTGGCAAGTTAGTTCGAATTAAGGAAGCTTAATTCAAACTAACTAAAACCATGGCTACACTAAGCTTTAATTAGTTCGAATTAAGGGCTCCCTTAATTCGAACTAATAAATTCAAATATGCTATTCGAACTAAGGGTTAATTAGCTAGTTAGTTCAAATTAACCAATGCGGCCATGTTAGTTCGAACTAATTGCTTAGTTCGAACTAACCCGCCCATTGAACTCTCTGCAATTCGCTAATTTGAACTAAGCAAGAGCCATGAATGGCACTTGCTTAGTTCGAACTTAATTTTTCTAGTTCGAATTAAGTTAATTCGAACTAACTAAAATTAGCTTGAATTAGTTAGTTCGAATTAACCAATTCAAACTAACTTTAGTAAGTGTAGACATAGCCAATGAGTTCCACAGATTGCCTGTGCATTATGTAAAGAAGTACTTCCTTTTGTTTGTTTTAAACCTGCTGCCTATTAATTTCATCGGGTGCCCTCAAGCTCTTGTGTTATGTGACGAAGCAAATGACACTTCTTGATTCACTTTCTCCATACCATTCATGGTTGTATACACGTCTATCATATCCCATCTTTAGTCATCTCTTTTCTAAGATGAAAAGATTCATATTTTAAATCTTTCCTCATATGGAAGCTGTTCCATGCCTGTATTCATTTTTGTTACCCTTCTCTGCTCTTTTTCCAATTCTAATGGATTTTTTTGGAGGGGCGGGGGGAGATTGGGGCAACCAGAAGTGTTAATAGTGTAGGCATACCATAGCTTTATATAGTGACATTATCCTATTTTCTGTCCTTTTCATCTAGTCTTTCCCTAATGGCTCATAAATTTCTGCCACTGCACATTGACAAGTGCCAGATGGGTAGTCGTGTTAGTCTAGTTCAGCAGAACAAACAAGGAGTCTGGCGGCACTTTTAAAGACTAACTAATTTATTTATCGCATGAGCTTTGGTGGGGGAAAATCCCACTTCATCAGATGCTTGAAGATGGAGAACTCACAAAATGGGAGCAAAACAAATGCAGGGGAGTGTAACTATGACTGCATTTGCTTTGCTCCCATTTTGTGAGTTGGCCACCTTCAAGCATCTGATGAAGTGGGATTTTCCCCCACCAAAGCTCATGCAATAAATAATTTTAGTCTTTAAAAGTGCCACCAGACTCCTTGTTTGTTTTAAAGCACATTGAGTGGATGTTTTCGGAGAACTATCTACAATAACTCCAAGATCTCTTTCATAAGTAGTAACAGAAAATTTAAACCTCATCCACTTTCACATATAGTTGGATTATGTTCACCTATGTGCCTTACTTTGTATTTATCCACTCTGACTTTTGTGCCACATTTTGCTGTTGAATCACCTGGTTTCGTGAGATATCTTTGTAATTCTTAACAGTCAGCTTTGGATTTAACTATCTTGAGTAATTTTGTATCTGCAAACTTTGCCACCTTTCTCTTTATTCCTTTTTCCAGATTGTTTATCTATATGTTCAACAGAACTTGTCCCAGTACAGAGTGGGTGGATGAGGTCTTGAGGCCTGCATTTTGCAGGAGGTCAGACTAGATGACCGTAGTGGTCCCTTCTGACCTTAAAGTCTATGGCTGCGTCTACACTTGTAAATTAAGTCGACTTAAGCTTGCTTAAGTCGCCTTAATTTACCCTACGGCTACGCTACAGTTTCCTTAAGTCGACTTAAGCAGCTTGATTAAGTCGACTTAAGGAAAATAAAGTCGACTTTATTAAACCTCCTTCCAACTAGACCTAAGGCTTAATTTGACTTTTTAAAGTTGAATTAAGCCAGTGTAGACATGGGGTAGCCCTAAGTCGACTTAGGGCTACCCCAGGACTACACCAATGCCCTCCCTGCCGGGGGGGGGCACAGGGGGATCTTGGCATGCCCCCCAAAGGGCAGGGCATGTGGGCAGGGTGTGATGCTGTCTGGATTTAGGAAAGCATTTATGATATTATTTTATATGGATATCTCATAAATGCTATAATTCATAGGAACTATGTCATGTTTGGTATCAATAGAAAGGTAGTAATTTGCTGGGAATGATTATATAGTTTATGTCTAGGAATTGTATTTTGATTAGAAGTTAGGAATTTGATGTTATATCTATACTTTAACTTATGTGTTTCTGGTGAAACGCCCTAGACAGGAGGCTGTCAACAACCATTGTCTCCTTAATGGCTTATCAGATTGCTCCCTGGGCCCATTGTAACTGGGAGTCCCTACAACCATTGTGTCTTTAATGTTAAGGAAGCTCCCACCTACAATGGGCCCAGGGAGAAACCTGATGAGCCATTAAGGAGACAATGGTTGTTGACAGCCTCCTGTCTAGGGCGTTTCACCAGAAACACACAAGTTAAAGTATAGATATAACACCAAATTCCTAACTTCTAATCAAAATACAATTCCCAGACATAAACTATATAATCATTCCCAGCAAATTACTACATCTCTATTGACACCAAACATGACATAGTTCCTATGGATTATAGCATTTATGAGATATCCATAGAAAATAATATCATAAATGCTTCCCTAAATCCAGACAGCGTCACACCCTGCGCACATGCCCTGCCAGGGTCCCTGTCCCCCTTTGCCGCATTGTACACAAGAAGTCTCCCCCCCCCGCCACCGTGGACTTGCCCAAGGTCCCCCTAGCCCCTAGAAGTCAACCTAGGCGTCCAGTGTAGATGCTCTTGGTCGACTTTGTAAGTTCCCCTTTAAGTCGACTTTAATTTTAAGTGTAGACGCACTAAGTCAACTTTGTTAAGTTGACTTAAAATTACAAGTGTAGACATAGCCTGTGAGTCTATGAGGTACTACTTTCCATTCTGAGAACTAATCATTGACTCCGACCCTTTGTTTCCTATTAGCCAGTTAATGATCCAAAACAGGACCTTCCTTTGTCTCCCGTTACTGCTCTGTTTACTTACAGGGGTGTCCAAGCTTTTTGGGTGAGAGGCCACATTTCAAGTCTTTCTTCACTCGGGGGGTCAGTGAGCAAATTTTGGATAGATAAGGCAGGGGGCATAAAGGAGAACATGGGGAACATAGGCAGGTCAGGGATAGCAAGGCAGAGTGTAGGGAACAGGGGCAGGGTAGGGATGGTGTGGGGTGATGGGGGGCCTGATAGAACGGGGGGTGGCAGAGAGCAGTGCTGCCAGGTAATGGGACCCATTTCCTTTCTCCCCAACCTCACCAGATCTGATCCCCCTGGTCCTGCACTGGATCAGCTCCCCCAAATCTTCCCCCTATGCTGGGGGCCCTTCCATGAGTCACCTTCTACCCCAAACCTGACCTCATGCTGCCCCGCCCCAGCTCCTTGCCATCCCTCCTTCCTCGGCCCAATCCTGCGTCACCATCACCACTCCACTTCCATGACTCCGCACCACATCCCCTGCCCTGCATTGCCCCTGGGCCCAATCCCAGCCCCTTGCTGCTACCAGGGTCCCATGCCACCCACCACCACCCTGCGCCGCCTCCCTGGCCCCTGCTACCTCCCCAAGACCTTCCCTGCCTGCATCCATCCTGGCCCCTTTCCCAGCCCTGCACCTCACACCCTACTCCGCCCCCCCAGCCCAATCCCGGTCTTGCACCAGCCCTCCCAGCCCAGTGCCACCACCTCCCCAGGCCCAATCCTGGCGACACCACTCTGAATTGCCTCCTCGGCACCTTCCCTGGCCTGTACCATCTGACTTCCCAGAACCACCCCCTAATACCATCCATTCCTCGCCTCACACCACCTTCCCTTCTGGCCTGTGGCACACCTCCTGTCCTCCAACACCCCCAGGCCCAATCCTGGACCCTGCAGTCCCCCCACTAGCCCTGTGCCATCTCCCCAGGCCCAATCCCAAGCCCCACAGCCCCCACCCAATCCTGGCCCCCCACCAGCCCCGCACTGCTCCCCAGGACCAATCTTGGACACTGTGGCCCGCGCCACCCCCCCGTGCCCCACTTCTCTGCACCTCCACACCAGCTCCTTCTCCGCCCATGCTAGCCCCTGATGCCCTGATCCCAGCCTCAGTGCCTCCTCTCTAACCCTGACGGGATCCCTGACTTCTTCCCTCTCCCTCACGATCCCCCACCAGCCATCCAACCACCTTACTTTTTTCAGAGGGGCTGGATCCAGTCCTCAGAATTTGTTCTCTGGCCAGGTCTCCCACCGTGGGCTGCAAGGCAGGAGAATTAAAAAGGCCCTGGCCAGGCACCAGATTCTAGGTACCAGCACAGCGATCTGCAGGTCAGATAACAGCCCTTGGTGGGCAGTAGTTGGACAAGCATGCTTTAGCACTTTTGGCAAGGAAGCTTTTTCACATGTTTGTTCCCTCAAAGAATCCCGGTAGACTGATGAGGTATGATTTACCTCTATGAATGGCATGTTGACTCTTCCCCAACATATGTGTCTGATAATTCTGTTCTTCACTATAGTTTCAACTGCTTCTGGTGCATGTTAGTTTTTGTATCTTTTGGTAGTTCTCTTCAAATTCTTTTTTTGGCTTGACTAATTATATTTTTTCACTTCACTTGCCATAGTTTATATTCCTTTTTATTGTCCTCGATAGGATTTGTCTTTCATTTTTCAGGAAGTCTTTTTGTCTCTAACCCTTTTTTGTTTTTTTTTAATCTAGGAACCAATATTCTATACCAGTAAAAATGCTTGAGCACTTTGCTCTTTATTACTGTAGTCTTTAGAAATGGGTTAGAATATCTTGTGAATCATAAGGGAGTCTTTTCTCCAGGAATCGTTAAAGTTAAACATCACTGTTTTTGGAACAATGTTATAGAGTACAATGGCATGATTCATAAAATGGTTACTGACCTGAAGAACAAATAAAGCTTTGGTATTTTCTTACTGACCTGAAGAACAAATAAAGCTTTGGTATTTTCATACTATGTAGAACTGAGATGTCTATGAAATGAGTTACAGAAAATAAGTTGTATTCTTATAAAATATTTATTAGTTCGCAATTGGCTATAGCATTTTAGTTTCTAGGGTTATGCATACTTGGCATGCATCTCTCTAGTCATCCATACAGCATGGGGGGCCAAGGGGGATGAAGGGGAACAACAATCCTATAAGTACCTCTTGGGAAGGCTATGGGTCTGTTTCACTTTGGCATCTTATGTAAAGTGAGTGCAAAGTGGCTATAGAAAAGAACCATTGTTTTTGTTTAGTAGCATTTCACACCCACTATTCACAGCATAAATGGCCAGTCATCACAAAGGATGACTATAAACAAATAACACAATTATATAGGAGAAAAATCAGAAAGGCCAAGGCACAACCAGAGATCAAACTAGCTGAAGGCATAAAAGTGTAACAAAAACATTTTAAAAATTCATTAGAAACAAGAGGAAGACGAAGGACAGTGTAGGACCATTACTCAATAAAAAGGGAAAAACAATAACAGAAAATGTGGAAATGGCAGGGGAACTAAATGATTTCTTTGTATCGATCTTCACAGAGAAGGATGATAGCGATTGGTTGCCAGACACAGGGGAGGGGAATAAATATGGGGTAGGATCAGACGCTAAAATAGGGAAAGAACATGTTAAAAATTACTTAAAGAAGTTAGATGTTTTCAAGTCACCAAGGCCTGATAATATGCACCCTAGAATACTCAAGGAGCTGACTCAGGAGATATTTGAGCCATTGGCTATAATCTTTGAAAAATCATGGAAGACTAATTGATTTCCCTGTTAATACATTTCCCATTAGTTCTCCATCATACTGACTTCTGCTCTTCACTTCATATTCTCCTTATCTTTCCCATTTCTTTTGTCATCAATCAATTTCATATCCCTATCCCTCTGCTCTCCGTATTTCTCATTCCCAAACAGATTGATCTCTCCCTAGTATCACTGATTGCTCAACCCCACATATCCCTGTTACACTTCCACATCCTCCAAGGATTCCTCCTTACCTCTAGCAACATCTCCCCCCAACCCTGCACCTGTCTTAATCCACACAATGTCCATCCCCAACCACTTCCTTAAGGGCTTTCCTTCTCCAATTTCAGTCCAAGCACAGCACAGTCCACTTCTTTGCGTCCTACTGCCTTTGAAATGCAGCTGTTCCCATCATTTCTTAATCCTTTCATCTGTTAGCTCTCACCATAACTTATATTCATCCCTCTGAAACTGCTTCTGCAACCACTCTCTTAGTAGCCTCTCCTTGCATTGTCCTTGACCCAAGTCATCCCATTAGATCTCCACTGTTCATGAGCTATTCATGTAGAACTCCCTTCACCTCCTGGCTCTTGCAGAAATCTCAATTTCTCCCTTGTACAGCTACTGTATTTCACAGTAGGCTCTTCTTCTCAGATACTTTTCATCCTTTAACAAGTTCAAGAAATATGGAAAGAGTCAGGCTTTCCATCTCCCACTACCGGTACTTCCAACCCATCCCTTCACTTCCTTTCCACTCTTTTTCCTCCATTTTGCAGCTCTCCTTTTGACTCTGTCTCTCTTTCCCTTCGGATTACTGTAAATGGCCACCCTCATGATTTTTCACAGACTATTTTCCTCTCTGATTTTATTGCTTTGGTCTTCTTCTATTCACAACCACTCACTTTCATTCTTAGCAACTTCAGCTGTCATGCCAATATCCAATACAACTCTCTTTCAGTCTCCTGCCCTCATCTCCATGTTTAACCTTCAACCTTCCCACTTGCCAGAGTAGCTGGTAATTCAATGTCATGGTGAATAGCTACTGGCTTCTCATGCATCTTTCATTAACTAAGTTCCCTCTCTCTGACTACCAACTCATCTCCTTCATCATCATCCATCTGCTTCTTTAGTCCCATATGGTATTCCATCAACATATATGTATATTTGTGTGTATATTTTAATTGTATTAGAGCAGTGTTGCTAAGAAGTATAAAAATACTAATTGATAAATCAGGCAGTTAATGTGATCAAAGATAATTGCACTCAAGGCATACTCAGCACTTTACTTCACTCATTATAACAAGCAATTATTTAATTACACTAATGCTTTTCTGCCTCCAAATATTAGAAACCTTTCACGCAACCCTAAAAGGAATTGGCCTTTCTGTATATAAGAAGAATAAACAATAGTGCTCTATTTTCCATATTCCATTACATAAAATATTCATGCAATATATCTCAATTTAATTAAAATATCTTCAAAGCCAAGTATATTAGTATATAGTTCAGGATGACCCACATTGAAAATAACTGGCCCATTAAAGTATAATTGGCTGTTATGTCAATAATGGGCTAAGAATTAATATATCTATGTAAAAATATATTTAAATATTCTCATCTATCAGAATAGGATATTATCCTATAAAGAGAAGAGTACTAATTATGCCAATGTGCCCGTTGGCCTAGCCATCAGTAAACAGCTGTTTTTTTGTAGGCATCATTTAGAGGTGTGTTTGAACACTGAATTAAAAGAGAAGAGGACAGTGGAATTAGAGATCAATTTAAGGGGATCATTCCTTGAATAAAGAGCAGTGTGCAAGAAAGCACTGTAATATCTGAGTAAGAAGTTAATAAATGGACAGATAAGTGTAGAAAATTGGCAGATCAGACAAAATGTGTGTGTTTGGGGATGTGCAAGTGGCAACATGATACTAGAGCAGACATATGGGGTGTAGAGGCCAATGAGGAAGAGATTGCAATAGCAAAAATGGGAAGGGCCTAGATGAGAATTATAATTGTCTGGACAAATAGAAAGCAGAGGATTTTAGAATTATTATGGAGAATTAGTTAGATGTATGTACAGCCTGGGTGTGTGTTTCAAGAGAGGGAGGAATTGACTGTGAGCTATAGGTTATGGACTTGATTATCAAGTAGATGGTGGTGTTTTCAGTGATCGGGAATGTGAATGAGAAGGGTATTGGAGGAAAATTAAGGAGTTGAATTTTGGCCATGTAACGCTGAGCTAGGACATCCAGGACATATCAGAGGCTGAGAAATTATTGAGGTTCCTTTAGTGGATCTAGAACTGTCAGGTATTTTGGTACAGTAACACCAGATAGTCAGTCACCTTATCATAACAACCATTACAACAAGTAACGTTCTAGGACAGCAGAATAACTTCATAGGTTTTGTTGTATAAAGCAATGGGGAAAGCAAAACCTGTGAAATTATTCTGCTGTCCTTGGATGTTACCTCTTGAAAAGCTCAAAGATGTCTGCTCAAATTTTAGCTTTCCACTCTTCATCATCTATCAATTGATGTCAAACTGTTGTGAAATGCAAAATGCCTATCCATAACATTGGGATAGTAATAAATAAAGAAATGCACTCAATGTCTTTATTAACTAAACACAGTACAGCTTCCTAAACTTATTTTATCATTTTGACAAATTCCTTATAGGCATGTACTTAAGTGCTTTGCTGAATCAGAGGCTCATATTGCAGCATAGCATTTCTTCTTTCTGGGATCCTGATTCAGGAAAGTACTTGAGCACATCCTTCTGCTGATTCTTATTCAGGGCACTTGACTTCAGGGACATGTGTTTGAAGTAAAGAACATATTTTAGTGCTATCCTGAATAAGATGATACACTGAATTGTGGCCTAAATATCCTCTGTCCTCATCAATGTTTTCTGTCTTTCCTAACATGTTTGCTGCATCTCTATAGCCAGTTCCAGGTTAATCGCAAAACATTTTTTAAAAAAATGCAATTCTTTACTGTTTCTCCCAGATGCCTGTATATGGAGAGTATAGGCTCTGATCAAACCAACACTTAAGCACACGCTGAACTTTATCACATTAGCAGAGCTTAGTATATGCATAAGAGTCTGCATAATTGGGGCCATAATTGGCATCTGATGTTTGCCTGCTGATCAGAATACAGGTGTTTTGAATTTGTGTCTGTCTGACTTAGTATTTAATTTCTGTTCAAGTGATTTGACATAAATGTATAATAATTAGCTTAATCATTCCCAAGACAAGCTGCAGCCAACTTTGGATAGTCAAATCTTTGTTTGGGATCATAAGATCATTTCAATCATGTTGCTGCCTAACCCTTCTCACAAAGCCTCTTGGCTTTTTCAATATATGTATAAGATATGTGGAAAACTGTGAAATCAGTATTTTTAAGATGAGTCAGAGAACCCATCTAACAGAAGAGTATCCCCTCGAAAGCCCAGGCAGTGAGAAAACAACTCATTCAGCTGCAGTATTGCCACCATCAGTCAGTCCATCAACTTGATCCTTTCTATGAGGATTTGTTATGATCTGGTGACTTACCATAAAATGTTGCACCTCCTGATTTTGGTTGAAAATAGATGTACTAAAACACTATAAAATGATGAGCTTCCAATCTAATCAAAATAGGGATTGTGAAATTCCATATAAAAAGTTTTGCCTAAATATCCAGATGGTTGAATGCTTATCCAAACCAAAATTGAACCTTTTAAAATTATCCCATGATTAGCAGAAATGTTCAGTTAGTGCCAATGATGATCTGCAAAGTCAGTTAAAAATCCTTTGTGTTAGAATGTTCTGTATAGTGTGTAAAGTGAAAGACAATTTACTATTCAATAACTGGTTGTGATACCAATTTCTTAGATCATGTAAATCAATGTAGTTCCTTCCACTGATCATTTTTTTTCCACTTATACTAGCGGTTTTCATAGAATCATAGAAATTTAGGATTGAAAGGGACCTCATGAGGTCATCTAGTCCAACCCCCTGCTAAAAGCAGGACCAATCCTACTAAATCATCGAAGCCAGGGTTTTGTTTAACCTGGCCTTAAATGTTTCCAAAGATGGAGATTCCACCACTTCCCTAGGTAACCCATTCCAATGCTTCACCACCCTCCTAGTGAGAAAGTTTTTCCTAATATCCAACATTGACCTCCCCAGCTGTAATTTGAAACCATTGCTCCTTGTTCTGTCCTTTGTTACTACTGGGAACAGCCTAGCTCCCTCCTCTTTGGAGCACCCCTTCAAGTAGTTGAAGGTTGCTATCAAACACCCCCTCAATCTTCTCTTCTGTAGACTAAATAAGCCTAGTTCCTTCAGTCTCTCCTCATAGATCATGTGCCCCAGCCCCCTTTTGAAAGAGTGATTACCCTTTTTCATAATTAATGTAGGTAAATGACACTTCCAACTTAGAGTTAATTATATCTGAAATGTGTATGCCTGAAAACAGGGGTTGTTTTTTTGTTTGTTTGTTTTTTAAGGAAACCTATTTCCTACTAAAAACCATTTTAATTTTTTGACTTTGTTTTGCATGTAAAGCAACTAGAAATGTGATTTTGTTATAATACCTGGTCTACTGCTTTAATTATTCTTTTTGGTGACCTGGTACAGATTCAGCTTCAGTTTGTTAGAAAAAAATACAAGATCATTTATGACCAAAGGTAGTACCATCTATTGTTGTAAATTCTTCATGAATTAGTTTCCAAAAGATCCCCATAAATGCCTCCCATTGAAATCTCTTAAATAATGCATAGGTTCTTGTTCATTATAATAACTCTGTAATGTCTTGGAATGCGGAACATCAATTATTAATATTCTGCCTTTAACAAGGTGATATATTCTATTAGCAGAGACTAACAATTATTCTCCACTGACCCTCTAAAGAAGATAATGCTGCCTAGTATTTAAAAAAAAAAATACTACTGACCTTGTGACACATGGAATTTGTATCTTATTCTTTAGCTATTGCTGGGCTAAAGAGTTCATGCAACATACCTCCATATGGAAGAAATTATAAAAGCAAGTTCCAAATATATACTTTTAAATAATTAACTTGATAATGCACTTTGATTTATCATCAGATGCTTATAGCAATGATGAGTCCATTTTCATAATATTTTTTCTGAAGACATTTCAGAGCTCTCCAAGACAGTTTACTTCTACATAATATATTAGGAAAATGGAATTTTTAAACTTCAGTTTAGGGAGTCATTGCAGTTTTTAGACTTAGTAAATCTGTCAGGATTTGCATTTCCATCATAAAAGTGCTCATTTCCAACTGCAATTATGTCTGTTCATGGTATTACCAAGCATCATATACATTCACAAAACATCTCATTTATGTGTAGATAAATAAATTGTTCTCTGATTCAAACAGACTTTTATTTGCAATACATTATTACTGATGTGAGCAAAAGAATGCAAAATAATAACATTTACAAATGATGAGCCGGGAGTTACAAAATTATTTACAGTTGAGAGAGTAACACAGTGAAAGAAAGAATGAATTATAAAATGATAGTTAAGTTCAGAATAAGAAAAAATATCATTACAGGAGCATATGTTTCTCAGGATTTGTTCACTGTTTTTATTTTAAATCTGAAAAAAAAAGCCATTTGAACAATAAAAAACAATATAAGTTAATTCAGATCAGTTGTAGATATTGTTTTTGCCTAATAATAGGCCTGATTATTAGCAGCCTGGCTTGTGAACTATAAAATAAACAGATTTCTAGTTTATTATTGAAGGCATATGGACTTTATTTTTCACTTAATGTAAACCCAAAACACAAATGTTGCATGTTACTCTGCACTCTCAGGCCTCGGAATACATGAACAATTTATTTGCTTTAATGTTCACAAGAGATCGCCTAGGCAGAGCAGCTTGCAGGATCAGGGCTTTAGGCTGTATGCCAGAATATCCACTAGTTTGTTTTGTAACCCATATGTTGCCTTGAACCTTTAGTACATTGGTATAAATGAACAATGTCCTTATTTGCATAGGGGAGGAAAAGTGAGGTTTTTTTATTGATATTCCATCAAATATTCAGTCATTCAGACTTTGTATTCTCCATTAAAAAACAAAACAAAACATGGTCAAGTAGCTGGAACCTAAAATGTTTACTTTGCAACTGTATCTCTCTTTTAGCTGTAGTATATATTTTTAATTCTTATGTTATCCCCTAGCTTTTCCTTTCTTTTTTTATAGATTCATAGAATTTAAGGTCAAAAGAGAACATCATGATCACCTACTCTAAACCTCTTACACATTGCAGACCAGAGAACCTCACACCCCCCACCCCTCATTCCCTGCAGTAGGGCCCTAATTTCTGTCGGTGCTAGTGAACTCCCATAGGCTGTGTCTACACTTACTAAAATTAGCTTAATTTGAACTAGAAAAAATTAGTTTCAACTAAGTACTTGCTTAGTTCCAATTAGCGATCCCCATTGATTTCAATGGGCCGGTTAGTTCAAACTAAGAAATTAGTTCGAATTAACATGACCACATTGGTTAATTCGAACTAGTTAGTTCGAATTAAGCCTTACTTCTAATACTCTATTCAAAGTTATTAGTTCAAATTAAGGAAGCCCTTAATTTGAACTAATTAAAGCCTAGTGTAGCCATGGCTTTAGTTAGTTCGAATTAAGCTTCCTTAATTCAAACTAACTTGCCAGTGTGGACATAGCCATAGACTCTAAAGTCAGAAGGGACTAATATGATCATATAGTCTGACCTCCTGCACAGTGCAGGCCACAGAACCTCACCCACCCAGTCCTGTAATAAACCTCTAACCTATGACTGAGTTATTAAACTCCTCAAAACACAGTCTAAAAACTTTAAGGTACAGAGAACCCACCAGCAAATGAGCTGTGCCCCATGCCATAGAAGAAGGCAAAAATCCAGCACGGCCTTTGTCAATGCGTCCTGGGGGAAAATTGCTTTCCGATCTCAAATATAGGATCAGTTAACCCTGAGCAAGGGGGCCCAGGGCAGAAAAAGACCTACAGTATCTGATGTAGCAGCAGGAAGCACTGAACTGGTGAATGTTCCCTATTACAAGCTATTTGCTAATTTGGAAAAAAAAAAAAATCAAAATGTTATCTGAATGCATAATACTACTCAAAAGCAGATTCCACATAGGTATCCCCTTATTATCTGAAATTTAAAATTTGTCATCTTTGTGGTTGAGAAAAAAGTCATTACTTCTAGGCTTCACTTTCTTAGCAGAAGATGAAAAAATGCAAGGTTTTTTTCAAAGAAGTAATATCATTTGAAGTGAAATATTGTATTTGTTCCAATTTTTAAAATCTGTTAGTTTAAAAAAAATAGTGTTTAATAAAAATGTAAATCAAATTAGTTCAGAAAGCCAATATCACTTAAGATATCAGGGTTCCAAGGGGGCGAAAAAGTGCAATAAAACCATATAAGTGCTTTTGAAGATAGCTATAGTAATCAGCCACCAACGTTAACACCTTTCTAATGCCTACAACTTTTGACTATCATCAACAGTCGGAAAGTAAGGATTTAACCAAATTTACTGTAGTTCATTGAAGAATAGCGTCTGTCTAAAGTTTAGACTCTCAACCCTATATTCTAATGGCATAAGAGATTATTTTACAATAATCCATATGGGTAATTTTTACAGTTCATCATCAGCTCATTAACTGTATGAATTATATGCTTTGAAAAGTAACTAATTTTGACTTTTCCATTGAAGTCTCATCCATAGATATCCTGTATAACTGAAGCTCATGGCATTTTCACGTGTGGGAGAATTGAGGTTTACAGGTTTCCCAGTTAAAACAAAAAAGACGACAATCTATAATCTGCACTGACTCTAGGGGACAGAATTTTGTCTGGGATTTTGAAGTCCCACAAGCCTTAAAGAAGACTCTCGGAGCTCTGCTATGGATCTTGAGGTTTAGAAGTTTAGCAGTAGGGGCATGCTGATCCAAACGATGTGACAAAGTATAACTTTTTGTCATTTCACTCTGGTCATACAATAAAGATCAGTGGTCCTTTGTGTCACATCCTTACGAGATGTCAGAACAAAATGAATTCTTGTCAAAAATAGGCTAACTGAAGTGACCTGAATTCTTAGTTTAGAAGAGAGTCTGGCAGACAGACACAAGAGGTGTCTGAAGAACTTCCAAACTAGCAAGTTGCAGCAATTGCTACAACGAAAAGCAATAGGAGAGGGTGAAATTTTCCACACTGTACACATGGAGGCATTGAGGATCTCTTGTATATTTATGCCACCATGTGCCAGAAATGCCTCTCTGCCTTATATATTGGACGTCTAACGCGGAATAGCTATTGCGCGACAGCCCGTGTGTGTACGGTTACCGTGGAATGCGAAACCTCCGGAAATGGCCCACAATTCCAATCCCATCCCTTCTGCACTTCCGTCTGAACTCTGTTGCCGTGATGTCATGTTTCCCGACCTCCCCTTCTGCCCCGCGAATTTTTGAATTCCACACTCTCCCTTCTGGCTTGCTGTTCAGTGCTGCTGCCTCTGTGTGCCCCGCTTGCAATGTCGTCGCAGCGCAGCAAACAAGCTCCAGCCTGGACAACAGCTGAGGCGATGGATTTGATAAGCATCTGTGGAGAGTCCGCTGTGCAGTCACAATTACGTGGCAACCGGAGGAATTTCAACGTTTTTGGACAAATATCTCAGGCGATGAATGAGAAGGGGTACGAGAGAGACACTCTGCAGTGCCGAGCAAAAGTGAAGGAGCTGCGGATCACGTACCACAGAGCCAGAGAGGCAAACCGGCGCTCCGGCTCCGCGCCGGCAACATGCCGCTTTTACAAGGAGTTAGAGGAGATCCTGGGCGGCGATCCCACAACCACCCCTATTTCAATCGTGGACACTTCGGCGACAGCGTCCGAAAAGGACAGGGTGGCTGAAGGCGACGATGCAGTCATCGACGAGGAAGCAGAGGAGGAAGAGGACGTGGACGGTGACAGCGGAGCTACCGACATCGGGAGCCAGGAGTTATTCACCACCCCACCAGAGACAAGCTCCGCGGATTCATTTTCCACGCCTTCCCCTGATGCAACCGATGACGGCTCCGGCAAGTTACGTTTTCAGTGCTCTCTATTCTAGCAGCTACAGCATAGCGTGTAGATGAAGGTAAGGCATTGAGTACTCCTTTTCTGTTTCTTCTTTTCTATGTGTTAATGGTTTGGCGGTGTCTTACTGGCATTACATGAAAAGCGCATCAATGCATGCCTCGATTGCCAAGTAGTCGGTCCCTTTCAAGTCACTGAACGTGTACTCCAGATATCTCCAAATTCTTCTTTTAAAAGTGGATGGTAGAGCGACCGTTTGCCCTCCCCCATTCAGGGAGACTCACCCTTTCCAGCTCACAAGCACTGACGCGGGAACCATGGCAGCGCACAATCCAGCAGCGTAAGGTCCCGGCTGGAACTCAGCGACATGCAGGAGATGCATTCTTGCTTGCAGAGGCACTCTAAGCAGTGTGATATCGGCTTCTATTGCAGCCATCTCTGACACAGGCTCAGAACAAGCAATGCCAATAGTCCACTGTCCCGTGTGTCTACTCTCAGCAACCCGTCCCTCGCTTGGCGAAACTTGTTTCTGGCCCCCGGTATTCCTTGTCCCGTGTAACTTTGGAATGCATAGGGAGAGCATCCTTACTTGCACATAAGTGGAGCGAGAACAATTGCAACATTCAAAATGTTTCATTTTTCCGCAGAGATGACCTTCGCTGGGCGGTGCTCAGCACCAGCCGAGCGTGTGAGACAGATAAGGCGGAGGCCTCGCAGGAGCAAGGAAGATATCTTCCAGGAGCTGATGCATTCCAACGAGGCATCTGCGAGGGAGACAAGGCAATGGAGGCGGCAGTGCAGGCAGGAACGGAGAGAGAACAGTGAGAGGAGGGCGAAGCAGAAGGACACCCTAATAGGCATTCTCCAGGAGCAGACCCAGCTGATGAAGACCATGGTCGGTCTACTCCAGGCTCGCCCACCCCCCCGTCAGCCACATCTGCCATTCCCTCCAACCGTGCAGCACTCTCCCCCCAAACAGTATTTTGATCCCCAGGGACACACCTGGTATAACGTTACCTCAACCCCTCCCCCAACGTATGTCGTGGAGTCCCGCACCTACACCCACCTCTAGCCCCCTCTCCCTACAGCTTACGTTTCGTTTGTGTTACATTAATAAAGTTGAGACATTTGTTAATTTAATCCGACTTTATTGTGATGCATTGTCAATATGCCCTGGGCGTCTGTTTTCAAAAAAAAAAATAGAGAAAGAAGCAAACAATCTGTATCTAATGATTTTTCTAAGTTAAAGATGCAAAACAAAAACAGTGATTTCAAACATTAGAAAGCAGCCTATCAGTCCCCATTGGTGAAATGCTCCTTCAATGCCTCCCTTATGTGCACGGCTCTAAGCTGTGCCCCCCGGATACCCCTGGTGTCCGGTTGCTGGTATGCATACTCCAGACGCTCAGCCTCCACCATCCAGGAGTTCAGAAATCTCTCACCACGGTTTTCGCAAATATTGTGAAGGACACAACACGAGGAAATGACAAGTGGAATGTTGTAATCGTGTAGGTCTAGCCGGCCATACAGCGATCTCCAGCGTGCTTTTAAATGGCCAAAGGCACACTCCACAACCATTCGGCACCTGCTTAACCTATAATTAAACCGCTCCTTGGCAGGATCCAACTTCCCTGTAAAAGGCTTCATTAGCCATGGCATCAGTGGGTAGGCGGGGTCCCCCAGGATGACTATGGGCATCTCGACACCCCACACTGTCATTTTCTCGTCGGGAAAAAAGGTGCCCGCTTGCAGCCTGCGGAACAGTCCCGAGTTTCTGAATATCTGAGTGTCATGCACCTTTCCCGACCAACCAGCATTTATGTCAGTAAAACGCCCACGATGGTCCACCAGTGCCTGGAGAACCATTGAAAAGTATCCCTTTCGATTTATGTATTCGGAGGCGAGATGGTCAGGTGCGAGAATAGGGATGTGAGTGCCATCTATTGCACCCCCACAGTTCGGGAATCCCAAGTCCTGGAATCCAGCGATGATCTTCCTCACGTTCCCCAGGGTCACCGTCCTCCTTAGCAAAATTCGGTTGATGGCTTTGCATACTTGTGTTAGTGATACACCGACGGTCGACCGTCCGACCCCGAACTGGTTTGCGACCGAGCGGTAGCAGTCCGGAGTCGCCAGTTTCCAGAGGGCAATAGCCACACGCTTCTCCCCGGAGATGGCCGCTCTCATCCTCGTGTCCTTGCGCCGCAGGGCTGGGGCTAGCTCCTGACACAGTTCCATAAATGTGGCTTTCCGCATGCGAAAGTTCTGTAGCCACTGCTCATCATCCCACAGCTGCAGAACGATTCGGTCCCACCAATCTGTGCTTGTCTCCCGTGACCAGATACTGCGGTTCACGCTGTGCAGCCGGTCTGCGAAACTGATCAGAATTTCTGTTTGGTTCTCAAGGCTGTCAGTCTCGGTACTGGAGTCATCTGAATCCTGCTCTGAATCAGAACTGAACACGTACTCTATCAGAAGCTGAGCTGTGTTCACAATGCTGAACGCAGCATTCAAGATCAGAGCTGAATCCATGCTGATGCAGAAAGGGAAGTTCCGTAAAGACGGTCGTTTCAGTTTAAATTTCGCGCTCGTTGCTAGTGGCAACTGCTAGGAAGCGTCGGTAACAGAATGCACCACGGGAAATCTAGAATTATCCCATGCAGCATAGCGCGAGCCTTCTTCTTCCCAGTATCCATAGCGCGAGTTACCGATAGGGGGGACTGTGGGATAGGTACCCACAGTTCACTTTGTTTTACAGGAGGACTAAGAAAAGAGGGGGGGGCTCTGTTCCACTAGAGTACACTGAGTGTGTATGCGATCTTGCGCAACAACAATCACAGAACATTTACAGCGCAACAGGCTTGTTGCGCGAAAATTCTTGTAGTGTGTACATAGCCTAAGCCTAAACCAACTAATGAAACTAAACCTAATGGCACACCTTATACTATACTGGTCCTATTGACCCAGGGGGAGCAGTCCCAGAGGCAGAGTGGTGTGAGCCCAGGATACAGCTCCTGAGGGAGTCAGGGGATGGTGGTTGCAGCAGTGGAAACAGCTGAAAGCAGGGAGCCCCGGGACAGAGCACACAGAGGCAGAGCTTAGCAGCGGCACAGGCTTTTCTTTAAGCAGCAAGGGAACTGTGGAGTTAGAAATAGTTTCAGGCACAGACCAAGGAATTAACTTATGTCTGTCTGCTGGGGATGCAAGGCCAGCAGCTAGAACAGGGAGAATTTGCAAGAGGAGAGCCTTACCAATTCCCAGGACAGCAGCAGGAATAGAGGCAAGCACAGCAGCAGCATCAGAGGATGCAGAGGAGGCTCAGTTCGTTTTCAATCATCAGGAGATCTCACAGGAAAAATTTGGTGTTCATGGGGGGGGGAGTTTTAAAAACGGGGGTACGCTCAAAAATTAAATGAGAGCAGAGAAAGGTCCCCCAAAGACCCCTAGCTGATCAGACCAGGTGGCAGAGCAGGAACCTTTCTGATGTCTGACTCAAAAATGTCTGGTTTTAAAGGCAAACTCAGGCAGCTTCCCGCCAGTAACTCTGATTGGCTCCCTCTGCTACAGGGGAAGAGAGAGGGCAGGGAAAACTGTAGGCAAAATAAGGGACAAGTCCGGGCAGAGTCTTGGGCTGCAGGTATGTGACTCACAGTCACAGGTATTGGTGTGTGACTCATGCCCTTTGTAAAAACCAAGCCACTCTGGTCTTGCAGTCCTGGGCATTGTCCACCCTACGCTGAGCCAGGGCTGGAACAATAGTTAAGGGGCCTCCTCCCTAGGCAGGGCCATGGCACCAAAGAAGCTGTAAAAAGGCCATTCCCATGAGCAGCCTGGGAGGGGTGGCCACACAAACAAAGGAGACAAAAACTGGCACAGGGGAACATCTGTCAGGGACAAAATGGACTTCTCTCTAACTGCCTTCTGATTTTTGAAGCTTTAGGGTTTTAGGGTTCATGGTTTCAGGCTATTTTTTGATAATCTTGAAGGTGATGTAGCTAGAATAGGTTTAAGGGCAATTCTGATTTTTTTTTTTAAAACACACCTTTAATTGAAATAATTATATCAGTACAAATATAGTAGGTAGACAAGGCCTTAAACCATGCTTCCTCTCCTTTTACTCTGCAGCTGCAAATGCAAAGTCAGACTGATTTAAAACTAAAAGGATTCAGTCGCATAAGCTGCTCTAGCTTTGTATTCATCTAAAACAACAATGTCAACCTGCCATTTAATATTGATACCTTTTTGAAACTAACTAAATTGCTTTTAACTTAATTTGTTTTGTAGTTGTCATTGGTGAAATTTGGCCTTCTGTGTAGGGTTATAACAAGGCATGTACCTCATTTAAGTGCCTCTCAAAACCTCGGTGCAGGACTAAAGTGCAACTTCTGGGCGCTTAGATAAGGCTGAATTTCAATTAGTGAGAACTAAAAATCAAACCAAAGCTGACAGCTCAATGTATTGTTCTCTAACGTTTTATCTGAAAAATTGTATAACAAATTCTAGATGAAATGGTACATTTTACAAGAGTGTAATGTTATGGCTGAGTAATTAAGAACAGAAGAAAATCAATAAAAAACTACCATTCATACAACATTAATTTGACGACAGTGAACATCTTGTATTCACTAGTACTGCTTCAGCTTCCTGTTTTCTTGTGAAATGTATATATTTATATTACTGTTTATGGCTTTAATAACTTAATGTTTGTTGTGGAAAAGCTTATTTTTAATACTTAATTCCTCAATCATGATATTTTATTAAAAATATTTTTTTCATTTAATATATATACTGACATTACTAAATTTCACAATCTTGAACACTAGTTGAAACGGTCTTCTTTGCAGTATAGCATAGTCCCTTTGAAGTGAAATTAGATTTCAAATTAAGTGCTTTCAGTATTCATTTTCTATCAATAAATCACATCCCAGCTGTTGCATAGTTTTTAAACATCATAGCTTGGATTATTAGAAAAATCATCTACTGTTTTCTTCCAAAACTAATTTATTTTCACACAGCTTGTAGGAACATAAACCTTAAACGTACCGTGAAATACCATATAACAACTCTGAGATAAAGATTTCTATATAAAAAAGCTTCATTTGGTGTAAACACAGAACAACTGAATGATAAATGGAAAACTGCAAGTGGCTGAACAAGATCATCAATATATCTATTTACTTAAAATATTGCAGTTCATATTTTTTTTTAAAGGATAGACTTCTAACATTTTACACATGTCCATTTCTCTCTGTCTTTATTTACACATAAATGCCATTCTCATAATAGGGAAATAGGTTCGAGTTGAACATCTGAGGCCAAGGCTACTGAAGTCAAAGGAAAGATTGCATTCAATGAGGTTTGGATCAGACCCCGAATCCTGAGTCCCTTCAGCAAGGAGAATTCCCTTAGACTTCAGTAGGAGTTTTGTTTGATTAAAGAATTCTGTTTATATACTGTTTGTTATATACATCTAAACACAATAAAACAAGAATTTTAAGGTTTTAATAATAATTACATTCTAAGGCTTGGCTCAACCCCTCCCAAAGAAAAAACAAAGAAAAGGTTGTTGGGGAAGAAATCTCTGAGAGCATACTCTTCCTGTTGTAGGAAGGAGAGTGGCTACCGCAGAGTGAACTATAGAACCCCACTCACACGCTCAACCTAATAGAAACCATGTCCTTCCTGACCAACACTGTCAGTCAAGGAATCCCCATTATCTGACAGAGGGGCTCCCCCAATAGAAAGAAGAAAAGTTAATAAAGTCCAAAGAAATCCTCATAGGACCAAACAGAAATATTCATCCCATGCAACATCACCCACTTCCGCTCCCAGCTTGCTTAATTCTTCACCCTTGCATCATCTGAATGAAGTTTGTCATTTCTGTGTTCAGAATAATTATTTTTTATTAAATCACTTATTTATTTATATCATTTAATACATAAAAGGAAGATTCCTCACCCATTTCTGCCAAGTTATTGCTTTACAATTCATTTTATTTTTCCCTGTATATAAATGACAACATTTTTCCTTCTGTGGTTAGTGATATTGTCATCAATTAAAATCTCCTTAACTCTGCTCTCAAGGACACCTCCAAAATAAGTAAGCTAGAAATACATTCTTTACACGTCATGATATTTAATATATTTGAAAGTTTGAAAAATTTAATTGAATCATAGAAAAGATACTTTCCGCAAACTCTAACAAGAAGAAAAAAAATAAAATTCACAAGTTTTGCATGTTACACTTAGCTTTGAACCTCTTCTGATCCCAATGACAAGTTTTGTAAAAAGTGTACTTTATAATTTATTTTAAAAGTTTTTTTTCAGTATTTCTAGGTTGAAGGAAGAAAACAGTATTGTATCAATAAAACATAACATGTCAAAATCTATTTTTAAGGAAGGTACACTTAAACCCCCACCCCCACTTAGAATATGGAATTTCCTTTGAGTTTCATAGTTAATCTTTCATCTTCCATAGTGATGAGCAAACAGACTTGGTGTACAAGATACATATCTAAGAAGCCCACAATCTACTTTGTCACCTAGGCTTTCCTTCTCTTTCACCTTCATGCCAGAGTCCTCTGGTTTCCATTGTTGTCCTTCTGTCCCATGAACCACAACTGGCCAGTTGCCATCTCCATCTCCATTCCCAATGAGACCCCACCATCAGTGATGTATTAGGATGGTCTCTGCTCCGGAATGAATTGCCCTCAAGAGCCCATAATTTGTAACCTTTGGAAACATTAAGCCATTTCTTAAATATTTCATTTTCTTTTCATCACCACTACACAGAACCATCCTTAACACAGCAGTGGTTTATTTGTCCTAATATATACTAAACTAGTGTGAAAAAACAAAGCTGTTCAGCTAAATATATAGCCCAGAATAACAATTCATCATCTTTCAGATAATGCTTCTGATCACTAACTGTTTGTACATAAGCACTGTAAATCAGTACTCAAAACCAGACAGCTAGTATTGAAAAAACAGTAATTGGACTAGAACAGGTACAAATAAAGAACTAATTTAAATTCTCATGCAGCATAAAGTGCAGGATCAATATATATATTTTTTTTTAAATAGTTAGATATGACAGGTTGTAAAGCAGGAAAATAGTAGGTTAGTGTAAAAGCCTGAAATACTTTACCTCCTTCCTGAAAAAACACAAAAATAGCAAACAAAAAAACCCTGTACAGATAAAATAGCTTCATCTACTAGTGAATATATAGCAATGGTTTCCAACCTTTTTGGATTGAGGGCCACAGATATCATTTTTACATCTCTGAAGGTCCACCAGCCTCTGCCAGTAACCCTCTCTCCACCCCCTCAAAAAGCAGTTTCCCTCCTTGCTTGTGATCTCCCGTCTCCCTGGCTCTAGCAGGGAAACTGTCAACCTGGGCACAGTTTATAAGAGGCATGGGGAAGCTTTCCCTCACTTGATTGGCCACTCTCTGCGTCCCCACTGAGGGGAAGCAGAGAGCAGCCACTGCTGGCGACGGTAGCCGGACCTGGAGCAGCCACTGCCATCGGTGGGATAGAGTGCTGGCCATGGTCTGCTCCTCCCACTGGTGCTGGCTCTGAGTCCCTGGCTGGGCCGGATCTCGCCATCGGTGGCTGGATTAGGCCCTGGCCGGGGTCCCACAGCAGCCACCAGTGGTGAGAGCTGGCCCTGACTGGAAGTGGCATGACTGGGAAGCTGCCAGGGAAGTCAGCTCCAAAAATCCACCCATGCAGCACACATCCTATAGCCTTGTGCGTCCATGGCAGTGGCTCCCTTCTGCAGCCATGGGGATGGAAATCAATGCTTCCCTCCCTTTGGCTCGAGGAAGGACCCCAGCATGTATGGACCTATGCAGCGGGATTTTTTTGTGCTACCTGCAACAGCCAGAGGGAGGGAAGTGCTGAGCTCCTATCCCTTTGGCTGCAGCAAGAAGCCAGCACTTGTCTTTTAGCCCTGCGGAAACATGCTCTACCTGGTTTCTTAGGCAGTGGCTCCATTCTGCAGCCAGTAGGAGGGAGCTGAGGGCCACTTTGAAAGCTCTAAGAGCCACTTTTGGCTCCTGGGCCATGGGTTAGGAACCACTGATATATAAGGAAAAGTTTTTTCTATGAGTGTTGCCATAATGTTCAGGAGAAAGCATAATGCTACAGTAATCTTAGAAATCATTGCCACACTTATTTGAATCCTATAATCAGATGTGTAATAATGCAGAAGTGCTCATTTGTCTCAGTTAGTGTCATGTTCTTTCTCCAGATTTCTTTATCCTCCAGATAGGGGGTATATTGGTTTCACCACATATAGCTTACAACAACAAATTAAACCAACAAAACATTGATCAATAGAAGACAAGGAACCAAATCTGGCCAAGATTTAAGAAGGGAGTTCTCCATTGGCTTCAGCTGGACACCGCCTCACTTCATCTTCCTTTTACTTAAGGGACTAACTAATTTACTAGAATTTACTGCTTTAGTTTAATTTTGTCATTATTTTTTTAAGTGGGTAGTTGAGAATAGTTTCCTCTTTTGGGGCAAGACACTTCCTTTCTTATGCCTCAGTTCCACCATCTGTAAGATAATGGCCTAAAGTGTTGGTCATTTTTCCTCTCCAAAGGTTGAGTTTTTGGCTTATTTTTTTCAAATTCAATTCACAGCTAAAATGCCCCCAAAGATTAGATGTTTCAGGTTTTTCAACTTATTAGTTGAAATATTTTCCATGATTAAACAATCTCCCTGAATTTTTTTCAAAAAAACAGTCAAATATATACATACTAACTGTAGTATCTTATAAGCTGATCATAGTCGTCTGGCAAAAAAACAGTGTTCTCTTCTTTGTGTGGCACTGGAGGCATCTTTCATAAAATTCGGGGTCAAGATCAGTTGTAGGAGCCAGAGATATTTCTACAATTAAAAAAAATATAAAAGGTATTTCTTCAAAAGAGATGTTATTATTATAATATCACCGTATTCATGTATTGCATATGGAGAGCAAGTCAATACGAGCACAGCACTAAATGTCTTAATATAAGCTTCTTTACGGGGATGCATTTCTGCTTGCAATGTTAGAAAGCTGCATTTTAAAAATGTAGGTCTAATCTAACAAGCAGTTGAGAGAACAAAGTAATCATGGAAGCACTTGTTTGAGTCAGAGTTGTTCTCCACAGAAGAGGAATCTGCTGAACTGGGAGACAACATATCATTTTTTTTCTGAAAGCAGATATTGCACTGCCAAGAACCAATGCCAATAAGAATAGAGAAGTGTACTCATATGAATTGGGGATCATGAGCAAGTTATAGGTGGGGAAGGAGCTACCTCAGGCCTGTTTACTGGGGTAGGCCAATTGATTTCACAGTTCAGAAAGCAGAGATGCAACATTATACCCACCAAATACTGTAGCAACAATTTTTTCTTTGCTTTCTACGGTTTTGCCACCATCACTGCTGGTACGATAAGTATAATCAGCTATATGGGAAAGAACATGAACCTGTAGTCATGGTTCTTACTTGCGGGAAAGGCTGTGGATCTAATTAGGAGTTATTTGAGGCAGTGGGGTTTAGAGTATAAAAAACAGGCCTGTGAGTCAGAAGACCTGGATTCTTGTATTTGTTTTGCCACTGACTTACAGTATTGCCATAGTCAAGTCACTTAACAGTTCTGTCTCAGCTGACCTATCGGGTTGGGGGAATACTTATTCACCTCCCATACCTCATATGGCAGTTGTTTACAAAGCACTTAAAAATATACTTCACTGTGTGTGATTATTGCTGAACTTTGCCTGCTGTTTGCTGCACAGTAATGCTGATCTCTGTGACTTGCATATCTGTCTAAATTCCAACACATCCACCCGATGGGTCTTTTATTTAATGACAAGCTGGCAGAACTATTGGCATGCAGTTTGCTAGTGCTGACTGGGGGAGGAACCATTTGCAGGTCACAGTCACAAGAGAGGTGTGCCAACTGTAGACAGCGCCACTATGCATGTGACTGCAGCCACCAGATCGGTCTGAGGGAGGAATAGCTGTTCGCTAGCGTTATTCCCCTATCTGTCACATAGGATGTTTCTGTCTAAGTTAATTTTGGCTAGCTCAGTTTCAAATTGAATAGGCCTCCACACCATTCATGGGGAGTCTTGTCAGACATATGGAAAACACTGGCAGCCAAAGGACTGAACCAATCTTTCAACTTTTTACTTATTCACTAGTCAGAGGACATAATTGTTCTTTGGAATTTCTGCTAGTCAAGTAAAATGTGAAAGGTACATGGTTAGGTATTTGTTCCTCAGCTGGCAAATTGTCATGGAAATTCTGTAAATTCTTTGCAATCTCTCTGTTTTGGGGTCTGAGCCCTCTCTCCACTGAAGAGGGCAAGCCACTGGAGTAAAACAATAAAAATGTGTGTGCAAACTCGATATCTAAATCAACTAAATGGGAATAATCCATGCAAATGGTGATGTGGCCCTGAAATATATATATATATATATATATATATATATATATATATATATATATATATA
>ML685813.1:10607051-10640041 GCA_007922175.1 Pelusios castaneus
ATATATATATATATATATATATATATATATATATATATATATATATAAAAAACCCAAATACTTGTTTTAGTACTCAGGCATCACACTACAATCCAATATGATCTCGAACACAGGCACAGTCCAATCTCATTATCTTCTCCCTCTGTTCTTTTAGTAAGCAATATGCATATAGTCCACAAAGATTATTTCTTAATCTTAATTAAAGTGTTCAACCTATTGTCATTTTTTGACATGACAAGGAACTAAGGGGATAATTCTCTTAATCCACTGTAATAGTCCCTGAGATCCTTCTCATTTGTGTGCACAATATAATAAAGCTTTAAAGACCTTCACTTACTCTCTAAGAACTAACTCAAGAATATTCATTTTCATTATATCTTGTTCTTCTTTCTGAAACAACTATAGATTAAGATATAATCTTAGTCATCTGAGACTAGATCCTGGTGGGAAACAATTTGGCCCTTTTGTAAGGATGTCAAAGATTATGAATTTTTTTCTGGTCCCAAATTGGAATCTGTAATGGAATGCTAAGATGTACTATTCTCTTCCATCTTAAAGCAGGGCTGTGTGTGTAACATGCCTTTTTTAAGATAACCTCAGACACACCTGGTAGGACACTAAATGATTTTATAGTGAATATATATCTGATGCAGAATTCTTCTTGTAGCATTGGTAGGAAGGTATCTGTGGGGTAGTGTGTTGTTCAGTGGTATGGTGGAAATATTCCTTGAGTTGGAGATGGTGAAAGTAGACTTCCAGGTCACTGCAGAATTGTGTCATGTGCGTGGGGGGGGGGGAGGGGGCAGAAAGAGTTCCCAAGACAAGAGAGACTATGCTGCTGGGTTAAGTCTATAGCTGGATAGATTTACAATTTTGTTAGTTGAGTCACGGGTATCACAGTTGTGGCCCCTTGCAGCATATAGGATCTTAGATAGTTTAGTGTCCTTTTTAACTCGGTAGAGAAGCAAAGTGTGTGTTGTAAATGGCCTGTCCTTTTTTTTTTTTTTTGTAAAGATCAGCCATGTAGATGTTTCGGTGGAAGTTTGGCTTTTCATGAGAGTCGCCAGTATTGAGAGTTCTTTCCTGATCTTCTTCTGTTTGTTGTACAGGATGCTGAGCATGTGGTTCTGTAGGGTTTTTTTGAGTGTGTGTGACACAATCTCTCACCATAGTCTGTGTAATATGTTGATCGTAATGAATTTTTCACTTTGAGTGCATTTCGTGTGATGACCATTTGTTTGAAGTTGGAGAGGAAAATTATGTCTGTCTGTATCTGTGCAAGATTTTTTCATGAAGTTGGTAGATTTCTTTTCTGAGGGTATAAAAATGTACTTGAAAGACTTAAAATGTCAGTAGTATTGAGAAAATGAAGTGCGCTTTTGCCCACATGAATATTCCAGAACAACTATCAATAGACAATGGACCATAAATCACTGCAGCAGAATGTAAATCATTCCAAACAAAATACTTTGATCATATTATTAGTGGCCCACATTACTATTACTACCATTACTAGTGGAAAGTGAATGGAGATGCTGAAAAATCTGTACAGACAGTCAAAAAAAAATCCCATAGCAGGAAGGATCTATCCTTTGCTCTTCTGAGTTACAGATCAACACTGATATGATATAGCATAACTCGTGATAGGAAGACAACTCAGAACTATCACCACTGAAATAAATTCTGATTTAAATTAGTGTAAGTGAGAAAAGATGTAGACCCATGGGGTGCGTCTACACTTACAAATTAGGTTGACTTAAGCTTGCTTAAGATGACTTACGGTAATTTAATCTGCTGAAATCTTCTTAAGCAGCTGCTTAAGTCGACTTAAGGAGAAATCAAGTCGACTTTATAAAACCTCATTTTAAGTCGACTTTGCTGGCTTTAGAAAGTCAACTTAGCCAGTGTGGACATGGAGTAGCACCAAGTCGACTTTAAGTTGACTTAGGGGGCTTTAGGGCTTCCCCACTGCCCTCCCTGCCAGGGTGGCTGGCACAGCCACAGCCTGGCATGGCCCACCACAGGGCAGGGCAGAGCCCTGCCCACCCTGCCCCTATGTCCTGCCAGGGTCCCTGTCCCCCTTTGCCCCATTGTACCAAGATACAATGGGGCAAAGGCTGAGGTCCCTGGCACTTGGCAAGGGGTGCCCCCCCTGCCACTGTGAACCTGTCCCAGGTCCACCTAGCACCTACAAGTCGACCTAGACATCACTCTAGTGTGGACTCTCTAGGTCGATTTTTTTAGGGTCCCCTCTAAATTGACTTAAATTTTGAGTGTGGACATGCTAAGTCGACTTAACAAAGTTGACAAAGTCAACTTTGTTAAATCAACTTAGCTACGTCGACTTAAATTAACAAGTGTAGACATAGCCATGGTGATTACATAATGACCTTTCTCTCAAGGGTTTGTCTGTAGGATGAGTTAATTCTCCAATAAGGATTTTTTAAATCAATATTTAAGAAATGAAATTGGCCTACAAGAGGCATGTAATACACTTTGGGATTTTATAATTTCTTAAGAAGTTAAAACAAAAGAATTTTTCAAGAAGATATCTCTTTTTTAAACTAAAAGAAGTTGTAATATGATGGAAGCTTTAAAATATTGAGGGTGATAGTCCTATAATATTTAATACAAAATAATCTGGTCCAGGTACTTTATTTGTTTTGTTTGCAGTCATTTCTAGTGCACTAGCCTTCATATTAATTTTGAGCAGGTAGACAGCAAAGCTACATTTTTTAAAAAGCACATAACCTTCCACAAAATGGCTATCCTTCTTGTCTTCAGTATGGATTACATTAAAACCTCATAAAAGATTGATGAAAATATTTAGTGCAAGTAATTTTTTCAGTTAACTGAACAAAGTCAGGGCAGGCATTTGACATGGTTTCTGCTATAGATGCGTTAAAATTATCACCCTCATTAAATATGACACATTATTTTATATCTGGCTAACTTCTGTACATGTCCTGTATGATATAAAGAGTTAGACAAATGGATTTGTAGAGCCTAGCTATTTCTATTCTATATAGGTTCTTACAGAGCCTTGTGATGGAGTATAAAAACTTAATATATAGCAAAGCAATTGCAAGGCATGTACAGACTGGAGGAGACACTTAAGAGGGGAGCAGAACAGTTTTCCAGTTGGCAGACCAGGAAACAGAACAGACCTTTAGCTCTGAGCTCCTGAGGAAAGGGGTGACTGAAGGCAGAAACTTCCCAGGTAACCACTGCCTGAAGGCAACTTCTTGAGGGAAGCAGGATCCAAGGTCCTCTTACGCCCTGAGAGAGTGTTATTCATCTTTATATTTTACTAATTCAGTTTATTTGTGTTAATTCCCCCTTGTGTTTTGTTCATGGGTTGCCCTGGAAAGGACAATATGTTGAAGTGACCTGGCTGGAGGGCCAAGTCTCAGGAAGAGGTGAGGCACTGCAGAGGTGGAGCAGCCACTGGTAAGAGACTCTAATGGAGAGAGAACTGCTATGCCAGAACCAGCATGCTATGTGTGAGCTGATCCCTTCAGAAGCCTTTAACTTGTGATCTTTTACAAGTAGTGCATTGAACAATAAGTAATAGTTTTTGTTTGTTAGCACACATCTTCCTTATCCTAGAAGTTCAAACCCAACCAAACTGAATATCTTAATCAGATTATCTTTGCATTACTATTATCTGTTCATTTTGACTTACTTCTGGACATTTTCATTCTAGCAGGAACCCAGGTAAAAATTGTCAAGTCAGTGTGGGATAAGTTCTTATTGTAACAAAGCAGGCTTGACAAGGAGCTATGCAAAAAGGACATTTCATGAGAGAATATGTTCTCATACTGTACAAATATTGTATTGAAGAAACGGGTCCCAATTCTCAGTTATGGCACATTTGCACTTGAAGATGGGGAGAAAACTAACTATAACACTAACCCAGTTATGATATTTAATTAGTTTAATCAGTGATTCTTTTTTGTATCACACAGTCACATCCTAAAGTCAATAGATAGATATAGCACAGTATCTTGAAAATAATAGGGTAGGAGGATCTGCTGGTGTTCTTTACAGTTTTTTTAATTGAAGATGCCAGATGTCCTGAAGTGTGGCTACTGACTAAGCATGAGGCTGGGCTCTAAGGACTCTTAGTTCTAATGGCCTCAGGCAAGTCACTTTCTCTTTGTTTCCCCTTCTGTATATTGGGGGCAACAATGCTAAACATCCTGGCAGATATATTGTAAGGGATAATTAATTATAGCAAAACATTTTTGACATGACAAATTACTATAATTACTAAGTATTAATATGATAGTACTTTGTTTTGGGTTTTTGGAGGGTTTTTTTTTTTTTTTTTTTTAAATCCAGGGTTGTTGTTTTTTTCCACTTTATCCAGCAACTCCCTTTTCTATATATCTCTGTTATCCACTTGCCTGGCTACACCCAGCCACTCTTGTATCTCAGGCTATAGCTACACCAGACAGCTTACAATGGCACAGCAGCAGTGTAGCCAACTAAACCAACAGAAGAGAGTTCTCCCATTGACTTAATTAATCCACCCCCAATGTGCAGCAGGAGAAGCTCTCCCACCAACATAGTGCTATACACACTTATGTATAGACTAGTATAATTTATGTCACTGAGGGGAGTGGTATATTCACACCTCTGAGCAATATGAGTTATACTAACATAAGTGGTGGTGTTGACATAGGCTTTCTAAGCTTTTCTGTTCTTTTCACTGCACAAATGACTCCCAAACATAATATTCCTAAATCTATATGGCATCCTAACTCAGAAGTCTTTTTTTTTAAAACCCAGTCAGATAAATAAACAACTAATTCTAAGTTTGAAAGGCAGTAGTATGATTAATTTAATGTTGCAGCAAGAAATTTTTAGGTTAAGTATCAGAGAAAAGCTTTCCAATTATAAGGATTATGACCTCTTGAGCTCCCCTTCACCCTAAATTCTATGATTTCTTAAATTTAATCACATATTGTTTCATTATTCTCCCTGACCTTCCCCCCCCCCACACACACACACAAAGACAGATTCTTAACTGGTAGATCCATTAAAGTCAATGAAGCTAAATCTGGGATTTAGTCACATGCTTAAGTGTTTTGCTGAATGTTTGGAATTTCTGCTTCATTCTAATAAATGGATAATAGCTGAAGATAGACATGGATCTGAATAACCTAGATTACTCCATATTTCTTCTGCAGTATTGTTTTCTTTGAAACCTGTCTCTTTGAACTCTTTTATTCTTTCATATCTTGAAAAACTTTAAATTTAAATACCAAAATAAATTCAGTAACACTAGAGTTGTGAAGAATTCACGTAGATTTAATGCAGAATTTTTACACTTGTCAGGTTATATAAAGAGTTCAGAAATAAGACAGGCCTTGTTCATTTCGGTAAGTGTAGCATGTGATACTGATCTTATTCTCTGTCAGGTTATTTAGAATTGAGTTAAAAAATTGACCATATCTTCCCCCCCCCCCCCCCCAAAAAAAAAAAAACTTGGTTTGTTTTGGAGAAGGCTCCCAACATACATGCCCCCTTTCAAGCTCTCTTCTTTGATAGATTCTTCTGTTACAAGAAATCACCATAGTATCGAACATTAATATACAAAATATCTATACCTTACTATAGTATTATTACAACATCTGGAGCCATAACTGGAGGGGGAAAAAAACTATTGTATGTTCTTTAAAGGGGGGGGGGGAACATGCTTATTTGTAAATGATAGAGTGAAATATGTTAAATTAGAAGCAGTACCATAGAGAAACTTTTTCTTGCTTTTTGTTGACATGTTTGTGAAATCACTCTGTGACTTGGTACCACAATTGCTGGAAGGTTACAAAGGCTAATATCCTAGGACTTGGTCTTTTTTACAGTCACACATGAAATACTCATGCACCTTCAAACATTAAGTTCAGAAGTACCCTTAATTCCTTCAACTGTATCAGTCCATATCTAGTTTTAAGATGCTTTAAATTCACCTAGTGCTATTAAAGAACTATATTTTAAATCAGTCATAGCTTATCGAGGCAATTTATATTGCCCTCATACAAGTGTAGGAATGATTTACAGTAAGTCTCCTTTCCACATAAAATAAGTAAATGAGTTTTCTGCTTCAAAAGTGCTTAAATCATGCTACTTTCTCTATTTTATGAAACACTTAATACTTACAGCTGCACAACCCTACTAGTATCAAAATCTGCTATTTATGATAGCTGTTTATATGTGTTCTTTGTTTATCTCACTGTTTAATCTGCTCCTTTTATTATCTTTTCAAAACTCTATGGTGGGTTATGAGTTTGTTTATTTAAAAAAAAATCGTATCTACACCAACATTACTGTGAATCACTTGTGAATTGCCTGGTTTGTTGTGTACTTTTACAGCTTCCGTTTGTGATGACCTTTTAGGGAGAAACATTTATGCTATTTGTAGCATATATTTAGACAGAATTTGCGTCCTCAGCTTTAATTATAAAGGGAGTAACTTATCTTTCATATTATTATTATGATTGATTGATTGATTGATTGATTGATTGATTGATTGAACTGAGAGGATCTAACCAAGATTGGAGTATCACATTATGCTTGTCATTGTACATACAAATAGTAACAGACTGTCCCAATCTCAAAGAGTTTAAAATAGACTAACCAACAAACGGTGAGAGAAAAAAAGTGTTGTTTAATTTGAGATCTAATCTACACTGAAGTTACATCACAATAGCTATGTCTCTCAGTAGTTTGAAAAATCTACACCCAAGAGATGTAGTTAAGAACACCTAACCATTGGTATAGACAATGCTACATCAACATAAGAATTCTTCTGCAGACCCAGCTACCACCTGTGAGGGAGGCTGATTTCCTGCAGTGACAGGAGAACCCATGCAATTCATGTGTATAGTGAAGTCCTATAGTGGTGTGACTGCAGTACTGAACTTGTGCTGCTATAAAGTCTTAAATGTAGACAGTCATATTAAAGTTTTGAACAGAGTAGATGATTCCTGTCATGAGGCCATTCTACTTTCTTCATAGGTTTCATAAGTCCATGAATTAATATGACAATATTGCCCACATAATTACTTTTGTAACAAAACAGCATTCTAGAGAGGGAAGGAGGTCTTGTCTGTGTATCCCTGTACTTGGATGCTTTGCTTCTACCAGCCTTATTGAATGACATGCCCATAGTCCTTCTAGGCATCTGATCCTGAGTTCCCCATCTCTAAGGCTATGTCTACGTTTAATCTAGGGTGGGGATTTGTGACCCCACAGGGGCTTGCAAGTGTATTGGTGGGGGATCATGATCTGTCAGCTCCCACATATGCCAGTAAGGGTGGCACAGCATGGGGGGAGGGTCATAATTTGCTGGGAGACATCCCAGCCTGAAATATTCTCAAAGGGCATGTCAGCAAAAAAAGTTTGAGAACACTGATCTAGGGTTTTAAACACCACTGTTTTTGTTTTCATTAGATGCTTAAATGGCTTCGGTACCCAAAGACTGGAAGTCGGCTAATGTAACGCCAATATTTTAAAAGGGCCCTAGAGGGGATCCCAGCAATTACAGACCGGTAAGTCTAACGTCGGTACCGGGCAAATTAGTTGAAACAATAGTTAAGAATAAAATTGTCAGTCACATAGAAAAACATAAACTGTTGAGCAATAGCCAACATGGTTTCTGTAAGGGGAAATCGTGTCTTACTAATCTATTAGAGTTCTTTGAAGGGGTTAACAAACATGTGGACAGGGGGGATCCAGTGGACATAGTGTACTTAGATTTCCAGAAAGCATTTGACAAGGTCCCTCACCAAAGGCTGTTACGTAAGTTAAGTTGTCATGGGATAAAAGGGAAGGTCCTTTCATGGATTGAGAACTGGTTAAAAGACAGGGAACAAAGGGTAGGAGTAAATGGTAAATTCTCAGATTGGAAAAGGGTAGCTAGTGGTGTTCCCCAAGGGTCGGTCCTAGGACCAGTCCTATTCAATTTATTCATAAATGATCTGGAGAAAGGGGTAAATAGTGAGGTAGCTAAGTTTGCAGACGATACTAAACTACTCAAGATAGTCAAGACCAAAGCAGATTGTGAAGAACTTCAAAAAGATCTCACAAAACTAAGTGATTGGGCATCCAAATGGCAAATGAAATTTAATGTGGATAAGTGTAAAGTAATGCACATTGGAAAAAATAACCCCAACTATACCTATAATATGACGGGGGCTAATTTGGCTACAACGAGTCAAGAAAAAGATCTTGGAGTCATTGTGGATAGTTCTCTGAAGATGTCCGTACAGTGTGCGGAGGCGGTCAAAAAAGCAAACAGGATGTTAGGGATCATTAAAAAGGGGATAGAAAATAAGACTGCAAATGTATTATTGCCCTTATATAAATCCATGGTACGCCCACATCTCGAATACTGTGTACAGATGTGGTCTCCTCATCTCAAAAAAGATATTCTAGCACTAGAAAAGGTTCAGAAAAGGGCAACTAAAATGATTAGGGGTTTGGAGAGTGCCTCGTATGAGGAACGATTGAAAAGGCTGGGCCTCTTCAGCTTGGAAAAGAGGAGACTGAGGGGGGACATGATAGAAGTATATAAAATTATGACTGATGTGGAAAAAGTGGATAAGGAAAAGTTGTTTAAATACTCCCATAATACAAGAACCAGGGGTCACCAAATGAAACTGATAGGTAGCAGGTTCAAAACAAATAAAAGGAAGTTCTTCTTCACACAACGCACAGTCAACTTGTGGAACTCCTTACCTGAGGAGGTTGTGAAAGCTGGGACTATAACAATATTTAAAAGGGAACTGGATAAGTTCATGGGGGCTAAGTCCATAAATGGCTATTAGCCAGAAAGGGGTTAAGAATAGTGTCCCTAGCCTCTGCTTATCAGAGGATGGAGACGGATGGCAGGAGAGTGATCACTTGATCATTGCCTGTTGGGTTCACTCCCTCGGGCACCTGGCACTGGCCACTGTCGGTAGACAGATACTGGGCTAGATGGACCTCTGGTCTGACCCAGTACGGCCTTTCTTATGTTCTTATGCTCAATGGAGATTAAAACATGATAATTAACACATTAGCTAACATGCTTTAAAATCTAGATAGGTAGCTCTGTTAGTTGGTATATAGCAAAAACAATGAAAGTCCTGTGGCACCTTAAAGATTAACAGCTTTTTGGGGGCATAAGCTTTCATGGGCTGCAACCCACTTTGTCAGATGCATCTGATGAAGTGGGATGCAGCCCACAAAAGAGTCTGCCGGAAGAAATTTGTTGGTCTTTAAGGAGCCACAGGACTTTTGTTGTTTATGCTTTAAAATATATACCTTATTTTCCTATTTTAGATTGAGCCCTGGAGACTGAAGTCTTCAAAAATTATGGGCTAAAGATGGAGGGAAAAATGAGAGAAACAGGAATTGATGTTTAAGAGAATAGAAGAGAGGCTGGGACTGTGATGTCAATTTGAAACATTAACATAAAGGAACAGTCCAATGGATTGCCTACTTTCTTTTTAGAAACGTGTAGCTACTGGCTACAAAAGTATTCAGTGAATTTTGTACCACCTTTTTTATTTGTTATGGAAAGATAAGTTATAGAACTCTCTGCAAACAAGGTCATTAAGAAGGTGGAGGAGGACAACATTACTTCCAAAGGCTTGGCAAAAAAACTGATGTGCTGGTGGACGTGCATGTTGCTGATATCACCACAATCATTTTGTCCTCTACTTGTCCTTAAGCTGCTGGAAGTAGATGCAAAACAGATGAAATAAAGAATTCCTTGGGTAGGGGGTGCAAAACAAGAAAAGGAATCTGAGAAAAACTTTGATGGTAATTCCAATTATAGACACACCATCATTGTTTTCATATTTCCCACACATTACATGCACGTGTATTGACTGAAAATGAAATGATAGTAACCTACTTTAGAGATAGAGGGCCCACACATGATGAATATCTTATTACTAATCTGTGCAATATATTGAAATGGGCAATAAAGATGATTATTGGATTAATGAATGTGCAAGTGCAGTAAATGTCTTTCCAAGATGTGAGTTCCAGTTGGAGCTCACATATCTGAAAGCAGGCTGATTCCTTGGGTCTATGTTTATGATAGATTTTACATGGTTTAGTTCTGAGAGCCTAAACTTTTCAGAAAGAGCTGACATTTTGTCAATATTGATTCAAGCTTCTCAATGTCAATGGAGTAAAACATAATAAAGTTCTGGTGCTGCAGGGACAAGAAGAAAAGATATTTGATTCATTCTTCTATCCAATGAGATCTATCATAGAATAGGGAATAAAAATAGCAATTAGATTCTTATTTTAATGTGTGTGTGTGTTTGGGGGGGGGGGGTATTCTCATTTAGAAACTGGGCAGATTAGAGCCTAAATATATTATTTTTTCTTTTTTTCTTTTTCTTTTTCTTTTTCTTTCTTTCTTTCTTTCTTTCTTTCTTTCTTTCTTTCTTTCTTTCTTTTAAGGGATCAGGCTATCAGACTTGTTTTCCATAAGTAGAGAAATTATTCCATAATTGATACTTTCACCTACTAGAGATAATAAGAAGTGGTGTTTAGTTGTATTTAAAATAATAAAGATAGCCAAAATGAGCAGGCTTCTTGGAAGATGGTACGATTCTGTACTCATTAATGCAATAATTAATTTTGGAATAGAGAACTAAAAATGATATTTCTTAAATAAGTGCAAATTGTTTTTTATGTTTAAATGAGCTTTGACTTAAGAAATAAGATAATTTTTAAAAGGTCCCTTTATGTTTTACATGGTTGTTTAGTTTGACACTTGCAAACAGCAGCAATATCAGTACTGCAATCATCTCTAATGCACTTTCTCCTATTTCCATGCACTTATAACTTGGTGACAGAAATTGCCTTTGGGTAAAAAAGTTAATCAGCTTGGAAGAGAGAATTTATTTGAATTATATAAATTCTATAAATAAATAAAAATATACTAAAGTATTTCAGGTACTTTTTTGACATTTGAACAACTCAAAAGTATCTTAAAATGTCTATAGCAGATGAAGAGCGTCTATTTTTGCATGCTTGTTTTAGATGGTTTATAAATAAATGAAATCAATTGGGAACAATCTCCTGGCTTATTTTGAGGGGAGAGGAGCAATCTAAACATCTTAAAGATATTGTGTATATCCAGTGAAAAAGAGAAATAACAATGCACCTGATGTGTTTTAGCTAAAGAAAAATTATTCTGACCTCCACTCCCCCCCTCCTTTTTTTTAAAATAAGTATTAAAGCATTGTTTAGGGCTGCATCTTTACCAGAGAGGTTGGCTATATTAGAATATCAGTGACATAAATATTTTGAATTGGACATCCCCTCTAATTTTAACTACAAATATATCTAATATTAGCTAGCTGCAAAATTTTCATATAACCATTGCCCCCTTTTCTGTCTTCATATGTGCCTTTACATTTGGATAGCACTGGATTGTCTACCTTTTTGCTTTCTCTTTCTAGCTTACCACCAATATTTAGATCTACTATAACTTCCTTCAGGTAAAAATACCCCAAAATATGTTGTCAATAGCTGAGAACCCCTTTCAGCTAAAAATCATCATCTACTTTTTCCTATAACTCAAAACTTATACTCCACTACGCTTTAGACTCAACTTGTTTTTTGTCTACTGTGTCTAGAATCTATATATCTGCTCTTATTTCTAAAGCATTAAAAAAAAAAAAAAACTTCTAAAATTCAGGTTCCTAATTTACCTCCTTTTATCCTGCCTGCAGTAATTCCTTCTTTGCCTCTTTTTTAAAGTGCCTAGTTTTGTTTTCATTTTTTCCTGCTGTAAATAATAAGATGCAACCTCCTTGAGAAGTTTGGAGTCTACTGCTTTGAGAATTGTTAATAATTCTATTTGCACTAATAAATCATCAGAGACCTTTGAATAATCAGACTTTTGTGGGATGTGACAGTGATGTGGTTAAAATGATGAACCACGAGGTTTCACTTTAAGATGCTGCGGTAGAACCAGTGACATATGAGAACTTTATGATTTATTTTTCTAGGAAAGGAAGTTGAAGGAGCTATGCTTCTAGAGACATAGTAACAGCAGGCATGTGTACTAGACCTTTTACTGTGAACCTGCCACCAATCCAACAGCTGTTCAGTGATGACACATTACAGTTTATTACAGTTTATCATATTCAGTGTTTTGTGTCCTATGTTATCAGCCAAAGAAAATAAAGAAAAACAAACATCAATCAATACAGTATAAAATGTACTATGAATCAACAACTATCAAAGGACTAAGGATTAACTTCATGGCATTTATATAACATTCTGTCAGGGAAATACAAAGAAATTGCCATGCTGGATCCAACCGGAGGTCCATTTAGTTCAATATTCTGTCTCCAACAATAGTTTCAGAGATAGGTATATAAAAAAAAAAACCCCTCAGAGTGGACATGAGAGAATAAATTCTCTATAGATGAAGTTTCTTTCTAAACCCTGTCCATTAGTAGCTGCTTTATGTCTGAAGGCTATTAGGGTGGTGTGCATTTTTTTCTTTTAAAAAAAATAATAATATAGAGGTGTGGCAACACAGGCATATAATGGCTGGGTTTCTGTTTTCACTCAAAACAGACAGTCAACCTCTTTTGCATGAAACATGAAAATGCATCTTCCCAAAATTTGCAGATATACATTTACTGAGGGGCAGAGAAATGCATTTTGAGGAAGAGCGGCAGCATAGTGTAATGCTAACCTATGTTATACTGTTCAGTAACTGGATGAAGCTCTGTGTAAAAATACACTATTTAAATAAACAGCCATACCTCTTAGATCATTAAAGGACCATATGATGAACACATCTGGTGTATGAAAACAAGCTCTGTGAGCAATCAGTATCTAGTATGCAAATACAACACAGGAAGGAAGTGTGGAGAGGTTCAAGTAAATTTGTTGAAACAGACCTTTTGCTCCAGTGTCTGACCTCCTTCTTTTTCCCCCTCCGCAGAATTCTCTTGCTAACATATAATTAATTTATTAACTTTCAGGCTTCCCATTTAGTTATATCATAGAATCATAGAACGATAGGGTTGGAAGGGACCTCACGAGGTCATCTAGTCCAACCCCCTGCTAAAAAGCAGGACCATGCCCACTAAATCACCTCAGCCAGGGTTTTGTCTAACCGGGCCTTAAAAACCTCCAAAGATGGAGATTCTACCACCTCCCTAGATAGTCCATTCCAATGCTTCACCACCCTCCTAGTGAGAAAGTTTTTCCTAATATCCAACCTTGACCTCCCTAGCTGTAATTTGAAACCATTGCTCCTTTTTCTGTCCTCTGCTACCATTGAGAACAGCCTAGCTCCCTCCTCTTTGGAGCACCCCTTCAAGTAGTTGAAGGTTGCTATCAAATCTCCCCTCAGTCTTCTCTTCTGTAGACTAAATAAGCCTACTTCCTTCAGTCTCTCCTCATAAGTCATGTTCCCCAGCCCCCTAATCATTTTTGTTGCCCTCCGCTGGACTCTTTCTAATTTGTCCACATCCTTTCTGTAGTGGGGAGCCCAAAACTGGACACAGTATTCCAGATGCAGCCTGACCAGTGTCAAATAGAGAGGAATTATCACATCCCTCGATCTGCTGGCAATACTCCTACTGATGCAGCCTAATATGCCATTGGCCTTTTTGGCAACAAGGGCACACTGTTGACTCATATTCATCTTCCCGTCCACCATAACCCCCATGTCATTAGCAGATACTTTTGAATGTGCATTTTAAAAAATTAGGTGGTTAAAAAGGGGAAAATATTGTGAAAGAATTGCTTTTTCTAGTCACAATTTTATTTTCCCTTATTCAAAATGGTCACCATTACACAAAGCTACTCATTGCCTCTGTAGACAGCCACTAGTTCACATGCTATATATTATCATTGCTCACTATAATGCAAAACCGGAATTACAAACTCATGCTTCCCCCTAAGTGCACAGTACAAAATTGACAAACCTGAATATTTGCTAATATTGCTGAGATTATAATTTAAATTTTATGTTAGACAGAAAAATCAATTTGTACTGTATTTTCATATCAGCTGGTTCAGAAGGCTTCAATTTCTTTCTTATTGTAAACAGAGGTGGGCAGGAAATGTCTTTCCTGTTCTGTAGAAGCTTTTCATTTTTTTAAACAAACACTTCCCTGAATTGGAATAAAAATTTGAATAACTAAAAATTATAAACCAAAAATCTAGAGGAAAAAAATGATTTAGGGTTTTGGTCTGATAATTTTGAAATGTTATTTGTTTCATCTTTGACCTTTTCATTTTTAATTATTTTAACAATAAATTGAATTATATTTCTAAACAAAAATGGTTTCAAATTGAAAAATATAACTTTTTCATTTAAAAGTCAAAATGGAACATTATGTTAATTTCATAACTTAAAACCTTATTTCTTAAATCTGTTGAAACTGGAACTTGCCCACAAAAGCATCCAGTTTCAATTAATCCACTTTTAATTAATTTTCAATAAGTATTTTATAAATAAATTCATGCCAGGCTCTGTCTATGTGTTTGCCCTTGTGTCCTTGGCAAAGATTTAACCTGTGCCTACTGTTGTGCATAGTGGTTTTTTGGTTGGTTTTGGTACACCAATGTGGCTGCTCTTCAGGAAATAATTATTTAATCCACCAGCAAGAATGGATACAACATAATCACTTTTCTAGAGTGGAAAATTACAGTTTCGCCTTCTTGAAACTAAATGGAGAGAAACAAAAATTCTATCCTTAAAATATTAATGTTATATATGAATATATAATTAAAATTCAGCTTTTAAACAACAAATGGTACTTGTTCATGGTAATTAGAACATGTTATAATAAGTACCAAATTTTAATCCCTAGAGCCATTAGTGAAGAAGGAATTCAGAGATAAAGCACTGAAAATTCAGAATTAGGTTTAATCACCCCAGAGGTAGGGGTGACAACTGCTCTAAAATCTCTAGCGACTGCATGTCTGTGATTTATTGACCATGGAGACCAGCATTCTGTAAAGGAAATATGAACCTTGTCTGAAAATTGTTTTCAAAGACAATTGCCTCCTTTTTGTCTTTATAGCTAAACAAAGCATGTTTAGTTGGTCTGTGCAAACTGTGTTCAATGCACGATTAGGAAAGCATGTTCTGAATTGTTTTGTAACTTTCTGGATCAGGCATTAAGCTGTTTAGGTAGTGCTTTCTGGAGGTGGATCACTCCTTCCTGATGGCAGTTCTCCTGCAATTGGGGGAAGTGGACATAATTTGAGCAGGGACAAGGTGTGCAGCTGGGATGTAGTAAACTGTGTGTTTGAGCTTACACTGAGAATGTGAATGCTGTGCACCAATACAGCACACGACAACCTCCTGACAAAGGGGAGGAGGCTCCTGGTTGATGATTAAAAGACTGGGGTTCCATGTTTACTGATAAAGGTGAATCAGTAATTTTTATTTATTTATTTATTGACTCCTTGTTTCCCAGAGCCTGTAGGAAGGTTCTCCACTCCAACGCAAGCGTTGGTGGGAGTTTGACACTAACTACCATTCAGGGCACCTTCCTTTTTCCCCCAAGTCCACGCCACATCCTAACTAGCACTGAATATAGAACATTGGCACATTGGCTTATTGTGAGTAAGTCAACATTCAAGGTGAAAACCTGAATCCAGAGGATGTCAATGGAAGCTTTGTCACCGACTTCACTGGACCCAGGATTTCATCCTTTGGGATTTACTGTATTTTAAAAATGTGAAGCCTTAGCCAACCAGCTCCAGAAAGTTGCAGAAATAAGAAACACAATTGCCCCTCCTCACCAGGAGAAAGAGAACCCTATTTTTTTCCCTTTACAAGAATAGAAATGAGACCATTCCAACACTGAGTTCCATCAGGAGGGAAGCTGTGGGGAAACTAACAACACTTGCTTTGGCAGCCACCCATGATTCCTGCCCAGGTGGTGTGGCATAGCTAGTATAGACGTGCTGGGATAAAAGTCACCTTTTCAGTCTCTGAACTAATGTGATGATGTGTACTAATTGTTCCTGGGACATGGGGAAAGGCATGTCAGGCTTGGAGGGAGTTTATAAAAGGGAGAAATGCAGCTGAGTTGGCAGTAGTCTGGGGAAACCTTCAATCTTTGGCTCCCATGGAAGGCCTAAGGAAAGGCAGGAACAGCTTGGTTGGGGGACCACTGCCCATAAGGCCCTCTCTGGCGGGAAAGGAGAGCCCTGATGCTGAATGAGTGCTTTGAGACTAGTATCAGAGACTTACCTGTGGGTACTGCGTGAAGCTATGGCCGATCAGAAGCTCCCTAAGGAAGAGAGTCTTCCCACAACCTTAGATGATTTCATTTAGTTTGAATTGTTCTTTTGAACTTCGACTTTTCAGGCTCAGTCAGAGGGCTGAGTCTCCCACAATGGGACCTGTGCTATTGACTGCCTGATTATCAAAGTCCAGAGGCTGGATAAATTCAGGGCCCCGCATACTCCTGGGGGAATGCTGTGAAATATCATCCCTGTTGCACCTGACTCCCTGCCTCACTTTGAGCAGTGTGGGAAGGGGAAAAGGCCATGGAGAGTCACTGTGCCCACTGCTTGTGTGGGTGGGGAAGAGTAGCCCGGGATTAGTCAGTACCTTGGCACCGCCCTGCAATGTCCCAGTGACATCGTTACACTTGTGCACAGGGAGTTTGTGCTGCCTTGTGTATTGACCTCATGCAGTTTAATCCCTTTCTGGAATAGCAGGGAGGTTGGGAAGTGGTTATGATACCCCAGTTATCCTGTTTGACTTGTACTTTTAGCCTGCTGAAATGGCTGCAGATACCATTTCTACTGAAGCTGTAATCTGCATCTCTGCTCTCAATCTGTCTCCCTCCATGAAATCCTGAAGAATTGCCTGTCTCTCCAGTATCTTTTCCAGGATGTCTCACCATCAACTTACATCTGATATATTCAAAAATGAATTCATTGCCTTCCCTTTCCCCTCCTCCTTACTCCATCGCTGCAGACACCACCACCACTCTCCCTGTTACTCAGTCATATAAATACAATTGTCATCTTTGACTCCATACTCTCTCTGTTTCCAACAATTCAATCTTTGTTCAAGTTCTGCCACTTCTTTCTCTACAGAATCTCCAAAACGTGGATTTTTCTTTCTATTCCTTCCAATAAAATTTCTTCTCCCATCTTCATCGGTTCCCATCTTGGCAATCACAAGATAGGATTTATGGTTTTACTGAAACCCACCTCACGCTTCCTTAATGCTTTTACTGAAACCCACCTCGCTCTCTGTAGATTCATTCAAAAAATTTTGAGATGATAATTTTCCTGGCCCATTGTGCAAAATAGGATGTGCGCCTCTGACTTCCTTCACTAGTCCCATTTATGGCTATGTAAAATGTAGGTTTTTGCCCTTACCATTACAACTTACCCTTTCCTTCTCCTTACCCACTCTTGTATCTTAGCATGTCACTCCCCTCCCGTACCCTCTGCTGCTCCACCATCATTGCCTGTCTCCATCACCCATTTGTCTGACTTTCTGACAGACACCTTTGCACTTCCTTCAGTGCTGCTGCTTATGCATGGAATAGTCTATCCAAGTTTACCTACAAAGTCACTATTCCATCTTCCTTGAAATACTTCCTCAAAACCCACTCCCACTGATAACTGCTAGATAGATGGCCAGCGGGGATGTCTGGTAACTATGTTTATTAATTTAGGTTCTTTAAATGTTTTCTAATCAGTAATATTCTTTTAAGAATTATATGAGCATTACTGACTTGAAAACATTTAGCTGTGCACATATATGGCCCTATATAAAAGAAGGTTTCTTATTACTCTTTCCCTCATCCTTTATTTCTTCCAGTTGTATCCTATATCCACTGACTGCAGTTTCTGTTACTCTATTTGTGCAGAACATAGTATATTTTGAATCTGGTTAAGCCTATGGTCATTAACATAATCAGGATAATATGTAATAAATAATATATGGACTGCAGGAACTATCAGTTTGTTCATGGTAGCAATTTTTATTGATCTACAACCCAGTATATGATTTGGGTTTTGCATGGTTTTGAAGTTTGGCACTTTGATCCAAGAAATCCAGAGTTTGGGTCATGCAACAAGTGAAGGTTAATGTACCCACTTTGGGTGGCATTCACAAGTGATGTGGAGGGCCCGTGCAAAACTCTTTGCTCTGGTTAAGTCTCACAATAAGGCTTGTATGGGACCAGAAGTCAGAGCATCTGAGATATATAAGCATGCCTTAAGTGCATATGTTGGTACAAATGGCTGGCCAGGAGATGGGTCAGGAGTAGACAAGGGTATCCATATCTATGGAGATCTCCCTTACCATTAATCTGAATAAAGAAGTTTATCCCCTCTTGCAGGATTAATCCAATTTTGATGCATTTACCTATTTAATATAAAGATAAACAAGAGGTGTCACTTTGTTTTTGTAAGGAGCATTACATCTACCACCCAAGTGAATGAAAAATGACAATTTATAAATTGCCTTATTAGCCTTTTGCCCTGAGCCAGAATGGAATCTTACCAACTGTCAGCAAACAAGGTCTCCTGACTTGCTGGTCCCTGATGCCACTACTTGTCATTGTAACAACCTCATAGTTACGTGCTGAGAGAAGACTGAGCTGAGGGACTTCAGATATATATATATTTTTTCAGTGCAGTGTTCCACCTGCAAACAGGCAAGAGGAAGCATGGAATATCAGACAGAGATACAGAGGTTGTTTTCAACTGAAGTTGGTTTTAGTTACATTTCATTACTGGAAGAATGGGAAATTACATTGATCCAAAAATCCAGGACTTGTGCGCTCTCTCTAGATAGATAGATGGATGGATGGATATTCATTCATTCATTCATTCATTCATTCATTCCTGGGACTAGGGAAAGCCCTTCTAGGTCAAGAGACTAGATTTTGCCTGACAAAGGTTGAACCACAAGACCTAGGAACAAACACATTCTGCCATTAGAAGCTTGGATTCCTAGCTTTAAAAGATTAGAAAGCTTTAATCTTTAACATTGGGACAAGAGATAGCTCTTAAAATAACACCTTTCTGTTAACCATCTTGATTTTGTTTTCTTTCCCTGTTACTCACCCTGCCCCATGCTTTTATTCTGGCCTGATTTTGGAAGCTGGGGCTATGTCTACACTTAGAAAGCTAAGTTGACTGTAGTAAGTAACCTTTATTAAGTCAAATTTAGGTTAGCCGTAGCAAGTCAACGTAGAGAGTCTACATTACACTCCCAAGTCGACTCAAGGCACACTTCATCAAGTCGACATAGAGAGTCTACACTAGACTCTTAAGTCAACTTGGGGGTGTTGGAGGGGTGCATTCTGGAAACTGTGGCAGCAGAGAAGGTCTCCCGTCCCTGGGCCATGCCCCAAAACAGGAAGTGGGCTCAGCCCCTTCCCATTGTGCCTGGAAACTCGGAACCTCTGTCCCTGCACTTTATTGGCCAGATGAGCGACACTTGCCAGCTAGCGATAAGGCTTCTTCAGCTGTGGAGCAGGCCTGTCTGGTGACATGCCAACACGGAGGAAGATGATAGCGTGCCCCCTGCCCAGCTGCCCCAGAAACCTGCCACAGGCACTGCACTGCATTCCGTGCTTCATCGCCTCTGGGCATGGGAGGCCCACCGCGACTGGTTGGAGCGGATCGTCCTCACCACCTGTTACCATGACCTGTGGCTTCAGAGCTTTAGAATAAGCAAGCGGACCTTCCACGAGCTCATCCGTGAGCTCACCCCAGTTCTGCAGTGCATGGACACCTGACTCCAACCCACCCTGCCCCTAGACAAGCGAGTGGCCATTGCCGTGTGGAAGCTGGCAACCCCAGACTCCGACCACTGCGTGACCCAGCAATTTGGCATCAGGAAGGCCACTGCAGAGACTGCCCTCATCCAGGTCTGCAGGGCAATCAACTGGATCCTGCTAGCCAGCCTCATCAACCCAGGCAACCTGCACGAACTCCTCGAAGGCCTCACGTGACTCGCCTTCCCCAACTGTGGGGACATTGTGGATACCACCCACATCCTCATATAAGCCCCATAACACCGCACCAGGGACTATGTCAGCTGCCAGGGGTACTACTCCATGGTCATGCAGGCCCTCTGGGACCACCATGGAACTTTCAGAACATCTATGTGGGCTGGCCGGGGAAGACACCTGATGCACAGATCCTGCGCAACTCTGCCCTGTACAGGCACATGCAGGGGGGAACCTTCTTCCCCGACCACACCATCACCATCGGGAATAAGAAGGTGCCAGTCCTGATCCTCGGGGATGCTGCCTAACCCTTGCTCCCCTGACTGATGACACCATACGTGGGTCGCATGGATGCCAGCAGGGACCTCTTCAATCGGAGGGTCAACCGGTGCCGCAACGTTGTCAAACATGCCTTCAGCCGTCTCAAGGCCCACTGGAGGGCCCTCTCGACCCACCTGCAGCTAGGCAAGATCAACCTCCCAGTGGCTGTCAGCACATGCTGTTGATGCACAACCTCTGCGAGCTGCGTGGGGAAAGGTTCCCCCATGTCTGGGAGGCCGAGAGGCGTGCTGTGCAGTACGAGCAGCCCAATGACACCGTTCCCCGGACTCAGTGGGGCCAGTGGCAAGCACAGCTCATCTGGGATGCACTGAGAGCCCACTTCGACAGCGAGGAGCACTGTAGAGTGGATCTGCTACCAGGCCCCGTCACCTCCACCACTCACCTATGCCTGCCCCCCCTCGCACCCATCTTCCCCCTGTCCCCACACCAATAAAAAGCATGACACATTGTATAAAAGTGTTCAGGGTGTTTATTCAAAGGGGGAAATGTGGGTTGGGAGCTCCGAGGGTTAGGAAGTTTGGGTGGAGTGAAGAGGGAGGGGGAGGGAGGGAGGTGGGGTGCTCTGGGGGAGTGAAAAGGGTCGGGGGAGTGAGGGGAGTTGGGGGGAGTGAAGAGGGTCAGGGGGAGGGGCCGGTGCTAGTGGCCTCCGGAAGGCAGGTCCTGGGCTGCCTCTGGGGTGCAGGGCGGGGCCCCGAGAGAACAGGCACTCCTCCAGGTGCTCCAGGGACTGGTTCTGCCACTCCATGCAGTTGAGCATGCACTCGAGCAGCCTCTGCTAGCCCCTCCGCAGCCCCTGCTTGACTCTCCGGTGGCCTTCCTCTTGCTCCTGCTGGGCGCTGGCCTTCCCTGCTCCAGCACCACAGTCTCATCCCCCAAGTCCTCCTCCTGGTCATCATCGAGGGAGGGGGGCTCAGCAGAGTCGATGGTGTGGTCTGGCAGGCTGCCACTCTCCTGGCCCAGAGAGGCATCCAGCTGCTGGTAATACCAGCAGTTGGTGGGGGCTGCCCCTGTCTGGAGCATCTCCTTCTGGGCCATTTTGGTAGTCCCAGCGGAGGTCCTTGATCCTGACCCAGACCTGCTGGGTGTCCCAGGTGTGGCCCTTGGCAGCCAGGGCCTGGGAGATGGAGGCATACACCTCCCGAGTGCGATGGCTGCCTTGCGATTGAGAGTTAACTGCCTCGTCCCCCCCAAATGGCCAGCAGGTCAAGGATGTCCTGGTGGTTCCAGGATGGGGCCCACTTGTGGCGCTGGCTCTGCTCTGCCCTGCTCCCAGGCAGCAGTGTGGTCAGGGGTGAGCCCTGCCCTGTAGTTGGCCAGGGCAGGCTCTTCCTGTGCCAAGAACTCCGGGGTGGATGTCATGGAGGAAGGTCTGGATGCCATGGCGGTCAACTTAAGGCTATTGTGCATCTACATTGGCTTAGGTGACCTTAATGAGGTCACCTTAAGCATTAAGTCGACCAGAAAAGAGGTTTTATTAGGTCGCCTTAACTTTTCCTAATGTCAGCTTAAGAAACTGCATAGGTCGACTTCAGGAAAGCCCGGTGAGGATGCGGCATAGTTTGAGTTGGCTTAGGCCTCCTTAGGTCAACTTCATTTGTAAGTGTAGACGCACCCTGGGATTTCAACAACTAATGCCAGAGAAGCACAGACAGACCTAAGGACCTGACATAGTTCTAAGGTCTGTTATTTTGTGAGCAACCAGAGCTAGAAACAAACTCTGCCATCTGTAAGCTTGGAATTCCAGCTTTCAAGTGACATAAAATATTAATCTCTAACTCTAATGTTCATGAGATATTGGCTGTTAAAAATCCAGGTGGGAAAAGGACTGCAAAGCTGTTTTGCTTTCAGGCCAATACAAATGTTTTCAGGATCAATAAACTTTTCTAAGCATTACTCCCAGACTATTTATCAAACAGGAGAATAAAATATCCCTTTGTTTTTCACACTTTGCTTTATATCTTTAAGGTAGTCAGAATACAAATCTACCGATAAATCATATTTTACATAGTGGTCATAACCCATTTGGTTTTCAGGATCTATAATTTCTCTTTTGCTTTATTATAATGGGACACTTGTACCTCTGCATACAAGTCCTCTATCAGTCAGACTATCAGGCTCCCAACCCTGTTTTACTTTATATGTTTTTCCTGTGCTTTCTAATATATGATGCATCCATTTGGTGCTTGGTTCCAAAGTGCAAAATCCTGATCCCATTGGAGTCGATCAGAGTTTTGTAATTTACTCCAATAGAGCCAAGATTTCACCAATGGATTATGTCTGTTTAAGTACTTCTAAGCCCCTCATCACCGTAGTATCTCCATGACTCATTGCAAGAGACTAGCCTCAGTATGGGTTTATTTTCCTCTTTTAGTAGGAAAGAGGTACATGTAGGGCCCTCCCTTCCCCCTCTTTGTTGCTAGGAGGTGAAGACCTCTGCTCCCATCCATCCCTATTCACTGATTGTGCAGGGATATATGAGGAAGAATCTCTCCAGTTAAAAGGGGGACTATCATTTGTATTTCACACTCTTACTGTGCCTTCCCTGATGTGAGACAGATGTATTAACTTTCCTTTCTTTGTATCCTCGGAAGAGGATGGCAAAGCAGCTAATCTTGTGTGCTAGATACTGATAGTATCTTTTTCAAGAATGTAGTAGAGCAGCAAGTACTTCTGTCAGGGTCAAACAGAGATTTCCCCAGTTTCTGAAAGTCATTGTGAAATATGGGGATCAGGTTTCAGGCCTGAATGTCCTAAAATGTATGACATTTTGGATCCCAGTTCATAAACTCTCTAGACTCTTGAAATGCAAGTAAGTATTGCCTATATGATAAAAAATGTCTTTGTTGGGGTAAGTGGCAATTTTTATTATGCGTCCAACAGTTCTGTGAATCCATAGAAGACTCCATTTATTTTTTTTAATTGACCTCTTAATTCAAATGCATTATCCATAAACATTTTGAGTAGCTGTGTGATTGTCATTTCAGCCCTATATAGTAAATTAATTCTTTTGCAATAAAACTTATCACTGTGAATGATAGTAGAATCTCCTAATCTGCTTTCCTATATTTATTAGGTTATAGCTTTGGTGGGGAAGGGAGACATCTTCATATCCTAATGTATTAGTTTTCTCCTTCAGATAAAGTGACAGATTGTTATGATTTAAAAACACTGTGTACACACCTCTCTCTGATCAATTACCTCTCTCCTAAATTAAACTATGAAAGCATAACAACAAAAAATTAACCAGATATATTATCCATCAACATTGTTTATTATTCCATCTATGTTTAATTTGTTTCCTCTCTGGATGCTGACAGAGATAGAGGAAAAAATAGAATTTTATCTCCTTTTCAAACAATGAAGAATATCTGCCTCCTGCATGGTTTTTTTAAGTAATGATATTTGATTGCACTTGTGGATAGTACAGCAAGTACACTCTGCTTATGAGTTTGAAGTAGCCAGGCTATTCTGTTTTGACCTTCTCTGGCACATATTATTTTTGACAAATGCTAACAGTTACCAGTGAAGAAGACCTCACTGCACTGAGTAGCAAGGCTATCTTTCAGAAAGCAGTAATAGTAAAAAAAAAAAAAAAAAGTAAATTGTGCTTTGGGCATAGAACTGCCAAAAATAAACCATTGAGTCAGCACATGTTTAGGATTGCTGCCTTTGAATGTTGTTGACTAATTAGTGTTGAATTTGCTCAGGACTTATAAAAATGCAATTATGGTTCTCTTAGTTATTGTAATGATTCTTCCTAATGGATACAATCGTCCATAGTGACTTTAGAGTCCTCAAAAATTGTGCAAAATCAGAGCTACAGTCACACAACACAGCACAGTGATCTGGGCTCTGAACTCCTTTGGAGCTCTTCTCCCCTTTTGGCATTTTGTGTCTTAGGGCTGGAGAAGGGAGGAGATGAGAACCAGTGACCTAAAGTTCTCCCATCTTGTGACAAACACCTGTGCAATCCAGACTGGTGTTTAGCTGTGTCCGTCTTACCCTGCCCTGCTATTCAAAACCCTGTTCCTGGATCAGCTCAGGCAGTCTATGGCAAGCAAGCTGCTCTCAACTGAGTGAGTGCTTCTGGCTAGCCATTCTGGGAATCATACACTGGTATGATGCCAGCCAGCATCTTTAGTCTCAGATGCAGCCTAGGAAAAGCCACCTTACAATATTCAGTGCTGCCCACTGAACTTTGCAAACTAATTGGTTTATCAGTTTATTAAAGAAATTGATATTCACCAGCCTTGTCATTTCAAATGGAATCTTAATATAGCTTTAACCATATGCATTGCTTTAGATAAAACAAACAAACAAATTTAAGTACAAAAAGATTTTAAGTGATTATACGTCAGAGGAAAACAGGTCAGATTTGATCAAAAGTAAATAAAGGGCAAATCATATTCTAAACTCAGCTTAACATTTACAGCAACCTTATAGTCTTAGATGATTCTCAGCAGACTGGCGGATCTGCCTCCAGTCAGACCCTTCCCCTGTGATCAGCATTTCAGTGGTTGGTGGTGTTTGCAGATGGAAGTAGAAGTGAGAGAGCACAGCAAAATGTCTCTCCTTCTAAAAATGTTTCTTCGCCCCTCCCTTCAGTATCAGATGACACAACATCTTTGTATGGGTTTGTCCATGCCTAAGTCACATGAATATTCCCTTATCAATGCTTAGGCTAGTCCATTGTTCCTGGAAGAGCTGGTTTCTTTTATGCATGCCTTACTGAGACGTGAGCTTCTCCTCAGGAGTACAGAGTTTGCCTAGATCTGTCTCAAGTCATGAGACACATATTTTGGAATATTACAATCCTCATAACCATATATATGATATTGCAACAAACATATTACCATACTACTACTACTAATAATAATAATAATGTTAAATATGCCATGAGCATTCCAGAACCATCTTACATGACACACTTTGCATTAAACAATTTACAATTATGCTATAAGGATGAACAAGAATGGTACACAATAAGAGTGTACATGAGAGTGCAGTGTATCACACACCTGACAGAAGGCAACAGCAACATCAGTTCAGAATGCAAAGCAGAATGACAGTTCTTAAGTGTCAGGAAGGAGCTTAATGAGGGACTACTCTAGAAATTGAGTAGCAGGATCTTTCCTGCAGGATATGGAGAGAAGAAGAGACAGAGATATGGTATGAGAGGTTTCCTAAGAAAGAGAGGCGTAGGGGAAGGAGGAGCTGTTTGGGAAGAACTGGAAGGTGGTTTAGATAGAGAGATGGTCAGTGCAAAACATTTTGGCCTAATATCTAGTCCCATTGCCCCTGTCATTTATACTGCATTTTGCAAACTTTAATCCTCATTACACTTCCTTCATGGTAAATGCAATAATCCCAATTTTTCAGAAGAGGAAATTGTCACTGCCAGGCTAAGGGACATCACAAGACCATACTGTCAGTCAATGGCAAAACTAGAATTTGAACTCAGGAGTTCTATGCCCCTAATCTTTTTCTCCAACTCCATGGTATTTCACCTACTGTCAGTTAAAAGGTGCTGGAATTGGTTTAGTCATATCTTTTTAAACAGATTAAAAAAACCACTGTATATTCATCATATGAACCAAATTGCTAAGATTTATTCAAAAAGTTAACAAAACATAACAAAGAACATTCAATTACATGTCTGAAGGCAAATTTAAAATCCATTTCAACTTCAATAAACATGGTATATCATACTGTAATCACTCATTGCATATACTTTAACTCAATTAGAGTTGCAGCTAGCAAGGCATGTGAAGGATAACAGGAAGGGGTTCTACAAGTATGTCAGTAACAAGAAGAGGATCAGGGATGGTGTAGGTCCTTTACTGAATGGGGCAGGTATTTTTGTGGTGGATGATGCGGAAAAGGCTGAAGTACTCAATGCTTTTTTTACCTCAGTCTTCACAGGCAGGGTCAGCTCCCAGGCTACTATACTGGGTAACACAGAATGGAGAGAAGGAGAGTGGCCCTTAGTGATGGAATAAAGACATGTATCATCATTAATAAGGACAGCATGAACAGAACAGTAACAGTCTATATGTTTTTTCAGAGTTAAAAATAAGTAACATACCTAGGCGTGGAGTCCAGCAGCTGTTCAAGATAGCTTCTGTGAAGAGAAAGGACAGTCTCCAGAAAAGCTGAGGTTTTTATACCCTTCTAACTCTTTGTCTCAGCAACCTCCTTTACTGTGGCCTAGACCCATCAAACCTAATTACCTGAAAACTCTAGCCCTGGTTGAAACAAAAGAGGAGAAAAAAAACTACTGACCCACAGATTCCTGAGGTTGTATTTTTAAACTGTCCAATCGTGTTCTACAAAGTCCCAAGGTTGATTTAAACTATCCAATAGCATTCACTCAGCAACCTCCTTTACTGTGACCTAGGCCCATCAGACCTAACTACCCGATAACTCTACCCCTGGCTGAAAACAAAGGGTGGCTCCTTGTAGTAGGGTAGTGAGTCAGAGACCCCCTGTTCCATGCTGCCTTTCTAACCCTTTGGCTTTATTTTAAGTAAATATTTCTGGGTTATTTTCTCCCACAAAGTGCTGCTACACTTGAAATTTGGTTTTAAAACTGTCTGATAGCATCTAAGAACTCCTGATGGTGAGAGTACTTTCTTCCAATCCTTACATAAAATAGATGTGCCACAGCTATAGCAAGCACGCTACACATACTTATAGCTTTTGAATGTTCTTACAACATATGTTTTTTTAAAGTATTGGGGAGGCTTCTTTAAAACATTTCAAGGAGGGCTTTGATTTTTGTTAATGTATGATTTTAAACTTATAATGACTTTGAGTTGCTAGAAAAAATTCCTGAAATTTTGCTTTTAAAACAGTCTGTGGGGTTTTTAAAAGTTAAGGAAAGGGTTTTTTTCCCCCTTAAAGTTAATTTATTGTTAATCAGAGCTCTGCAGTTCCACCCAGCCTCCACCCTTATTGTGACCTAGGCCCAATAAACCAAATTAGCTAAAAACTCTAGCGCTGGCTGAAACAAAAGAGGAGAAAAAACTACTGACCCACAGATTCCTGAGGTTGTATTTTTAAACTGTCCAATCGTGTTCTACAAAGTCCCAAGGTTGATTTAAACTATCCAATAGCATTCACTCAGCAACCTCCTTTACTGTGACCTAGGCCCATCAGACCTAACTACCTGATAACTACCCCTGGCTGAAAACAAAGGGTGGCTCCTTGTAGTGGGGTAGTGAGTCAGAGACCCCCTGTTCCATGCTGCCTTTCTAACCCTTTGGCTTTATTTTAAATAAATATTTCTGGGTTGTTTTTTCCCACAAAATGCTGCTACACACATTTCAGCTTTTTGCTGTAAGTACACAAAGACGCAATAGCTGGATCTCACAAAAAACATTTTTATTTGAAAGACCTGTGGCAACCTTGAAATAGACATTTACATTTAAGGCCCACGCAGGCCTTTTCCAGAGATGCATTTATTTACGGCTAACAAGATGGTTTATATCTCATGTATGACTCCTCAGCATTCTCTAACTTAATCCTTTTGTATTTCTTACGCATAGTCTGCTTCCTAAGTAGACTTCTGTAACATTTTGTGCGGACCAGCCGGTCCATACAACGCTCCAAACGGGCATCCTCCGATTCAGTCATCTTCTTTAGAACGCTGCTAGGGTCTGGATCGAATTGCACAGCGCGTTCCAAGGTCACCCCTAGGTCTAAATGTTTTTTAGTTACATACAGACATTCCATAATGTAACTCGTGGCAATAACAATGTTTAACAACCTTTCAAAACATAGTTCAGCACACATATCTCCGAGTTTGCAGTTTATATCCTCTGAAGTCCACTGCACACAGTCATGGTGCTGTTGGCCTGGAGCGTCTATGACACAGCCTTCACAATCTTCGAACATCTTTTCCTTAAGACAGTAATTAAGGGAAGCAGAAACAGCAACATGCACAACAGACCGCGTGAGTTTTTTACGCTGGCGACGTGGCAATGGTTCAAACGTTTCCAGGCCAAGCCTTCTCTTAAACTCCACATAGGCCTCATCCCTGGCCTCATCCTCTTCATCAGTGAGTATCGGCGTTGAACAAAAACAAGGCCGGCCAACTTCATCTTTCTCGTCCGCTGCAATATTGTCCGGGGGTTCCTGAAAGACAAGAGAGCTTTTCAGGAAAAAAAAAAAAAAAGAAAGAGCTGTGAATCCACCACCACCACCACCCTTTTGGCTTTTTATAGCTATGCGGTTAGCAACCCAGGCTTCTTCCTTAACCTGAGTCTCCTCTTCTCCTTTCTCCTGGTCTGTTGGTGCCGGTGAGAGTCTGTCAGGCTGCTCCCTGATCTCTTGGGTTTCGGGTTCTGGCGTATCGAACAAAGGCTGAGCCAAAGGGCTCTGGCTGTCCTTGATTTCTCCCTCTTCCTCAGAACTGCTGCTGATGTACCGCTTTCTACACCCGGGGACCAAGACTTAAGGAGACAAAACAAAGTGCGGAGGTCTCACGGGGGTGGAGAAGGCATCCATGTTCTCCATGAGCTGCGAACCACGCGGTCTCGAGAAACCACCCTCGGGGTCTTCTGCTTTTAAAAAGGCCCGAGACTTCTGGGGGCCAACCGCCGCGCCCTTCCGGGACAAACCCGATTGACGGAGGGTCGCCCCACCCCCGCCACGTGCCCTTTCCCAGCCAACCCCGCTCTCGGGGTGAAACGCGCCCCGATGGGTGGGGAAAGGGTCACAACGCCCACTTCTGATCAGGTGACCCTTGTCAGCCGGAAGTCAGAGCTTGGGGGCGAGACCGGATGTCATGGGGTGGGACTTCCGGTGACAGGTGGGCAGGGGGTGGGACTGGATGTCAGGTGACCATCTGGGGGCGGGACTTCCGCTGACAGGTGGGGCGGGGTGTGGGGTTGGATGTCAGGTGACCAGATGGGGCGGGACTTCTGGTGGTCAGGGCGGGGCCGGTTGTCTGGTGACCGGATGGGGTGGGACTTCCGGTGGTCGGGGCGGGACCGGATGTCTGGTGACCGGCTGGGTCGGGACTTCCGGGCAGGGCTAAAGTTTGATGGATGATCAGTGGGTGGGGCTAAAGTTTGACAGGAGGTAGCCCCCTTGTACTACTTGCAATAAACAAAAATAACAGGGTCCAAAACTAGACTAAAATTAATATTCCTACAACCAAATTTAACTCAAACTTATCCCAAGGGTTATTAGTACAATTAAACATATCTCAATTCATTATTAACCCTACAACATTCAACAAAATTCACACAAGTAGAATAATTAATACTACAATACAATTTACTTTCCTAATTAATAACACAATATTTGTTTTCTATGGACCTTTCGCCCTTTCAGTTCCTTTCTTTGGGTATGTATTAGCCTGAATAGTTTCCCAGAATCCTTTTGACAGGATGATACCTCTGAGTGTTAACTTATCATCCTTCCCTTGTGGTAGTAAGGGTTATGGTGGACGTTAGTCCAATTTAGAGATACTCTCATGTGCTTCCCGGTGATTTGAGCGCCAAGATATGCCGGCAGTATTTTTGGGTTGATTCAGGTAACGGTTTGTTAGGGTGGACCCTGCTACTTGGCCAGAGCAGCAGGCTGACGACAAGCATCAGGGATGATCTGAACCACAATCACATTGCCTGAGTGGTGAGCTTTTATGCTTTTAAACCACAATGGTCGAACCCCTGCTGTGTAAGCAGCTACCTCATTGGATTTTTCCTGGTGGGCCTTTAGGAATTTTCCAGCACAGCGATTTTCCCTTAAGTTGTTAACTCCCTCTTACTGCCTGCGTTAGTGAAAAAATTGTTGATGCTTTTAAGGGTTTTTGCTGTTAGAGACTTTGGGTATTTTCCAATCACTTGTTGTTGACTTTTTAGGTGATATTTAACTGCCTCTATCTTAAATTTTGACCCTGCGAAACTGCTCATTAAGCTTTTAGATTTTGTTTTCTAAGGTACTACATGCTAAGCTTTTAGGTTTTGCTTCATGACTAGACTGAGCTTAACTGGTTTTACCTTTGTATTAATCAATTACCAAGCGATTTATCTATAAATCCCTGGAAAAATCATGGAGGAGGTCCCCAAAGAATCTATTCTGAAACACTTGGAAGAAAATAGAGTGATCAGGAATAGTCAGTATGGATTCACCAAGGGCAAATTGTGCCTGACCAACCTGATTGCCTTCTTTGATGAGATGACTGGATTTATGGATGTGGGAATAGCTATTGACGTGATATACCTCGACTTTAGCAAAGATTTTCATATGGTTTCCCACAGCATTCTTTTCAGCAAGTTAAGGAGATATGAGTTGGATGAATGGACCATAAGATGGAAAGAAAACTGGCTAGATCATCAGGCTCAGCAGGTAGGAATCAATGGCTCAATGTCTAGCTCGTTACCAGTATCGAGTGGAGTGTCCCAAGGGTCGGTCCTAGGTCTGGTTCTGTTCAACATCTTCATTAATGATCTGGATGATGGGATAGATGGCATGCTCAATAAGTTCGTGGATGATGCCAAGCTGGGGGGAATGGTAGACATGCTGGAGGACAGGGACAGGATTCAGGGAGACCTATTGGAGCACAAATTGGAGCATTGGGCCAAAAGAAATCTCATGAGGTTCAACAAGGACAAGTGCAAAATCTTGCACTTAGGACGGAAAAATCCCGTGCACTGCTACAGGCTGGGGACTGATTGGCTAAGTAGCAGCACTGTAAAAAGGACCTGGGGTTATAGTGGATGGGAAGCTGGATATGAATCAACAGTGTGCTCTTGTTGCCAAAAAGGCTAATGGCATATTGGACTGCATCAGTAGGAGCGTTGCCAGCAGATTGAGGGATGTCATTATTCCCCTCTATTCGGCACTGGTGAGGCTGCATCTGGAGTACTGTGTCCAGTTTTGGGCTCCCTACTACAGAAAGGATGTTGACAAATTAGAAAGAGTCCAGCGGAGGGCAATGAAAATGATTAGGGGGCTGGAGCACATGACTTACAAGGAGAGACTGCAGGAACTAGGTTTATTTAATCTGTAGAAGAGAAGACTGAGGGGAGATTTGATAGCAACCTACAACTTCTTGAAGGGGTGCTCCATAGAAGAGGGAGCTAGGCTGTTCTCAGTAGTAACAGAGGACAGAACAAGGAGCAATGGTTTCAAGTTGCAGCTGGGGAGGTCGAGGTTGGATATTAGGAAAAACTTTCTCACTAGCAGGGTGGTGAAGCATTGGAATGGGTTACCCATGGAGGTGCTGGAATCTCTGACTTTGGAAACATTTAAGACCTGGTTAGACAAATCGCTGGCTGGGATGATTAGTGGGAGTGGTCCTGCTTTTAGCAAGGGGTTGGACTAGATGACCTTCCAACCCTATGATTCTATGTAGTTAGCAGCCTGTGCACTTCGAAGAGCATAAAAGTTGAATTTCATTTTAGCTGATGAAAGGTGACTTTTTTTTTCTGGGTCAAAATATACCATGACTTATACTCTGCAAATTTACTGATTACAGTGAGTTTTCAAGGGGTGCAGCTAAGGGCAAAATTTTACTATATTTTCAGAGCTTCAGAAACTTATCCATGCAATGAAGTATTCATTGTGGGTATGCAAATATCTTTTGTTTTAGAAGTTTGTTTAAATTTTAGTATTAGTAGGCAGGAAGAAGGAAGGATAAAGGACTCATATCCCCTCTTTTTATGATTAGCTCATAAGGCCCTTGTCTAAATCAACTATGTCAAAACAAAGTGAAATAAAAGAGAAAGGTTATACGTGAAGCTACAGAAACAGAGGAGACAAACTGAAGCAAATTACCTTATTATTTCTTGTCTGATTCTTTTATTGGTAAACTGTAGTTTAGTTGATGGATAGTCTTAAATTGTTTTTAGAAAAGAGTGAAGAAGAATTTGAATATTTATATAAAGTAGAAAGACAAAAGGTTCCTTATCAGCTGAGTTATTCCATATACTGTTTCATAGCTTTGAAGATCTCATAAGAAATCCTGCTTCATTTCTTTCTCTCCAGGAGGTTATCACCTATTTAGTGGAGTGCACATGGATCCCAGATGGGAAAGATTACAGATATCAGTACAGGCTTTTTAAGCAGTTGTCTTAACTCCAAAGGAAATGATTAGGAAGAAAGTAGACTGGCACTTGTTACTGTCAAATGTGAGTGATGCACTTTTTGTGTGCAAGGACATGGTGGGGGAGAGCTTTAACAATGTTTAGCAAAAATCAAAATTCTTCATTAATTGCAATAATTCTATAGGCTGCCATTCACACTGGACCAGACTCCGAAACTTGTTGACTTCAGTAGAATTGTCTCCACTCATGTCAGTGGTGAATTTGCCTAGAGTGATCAGGAACAGTCAACATGGATTCACCAAGGGCAAATCGTGCCTGTCCAATCTGATTTCCTTCTATGATGAGATGACTGGATTTGTGGTTGCGGGAAGAGCCGTTGACGTGGTATACCTTGACTTTAGCAAGGCTTTTGATACGGTTTCCCACAGCATTCTCGTCGGCAAGTTAAGGAAGTATGGGTTGGACGAGTGGACCGTAAGGTGGATTGAAAACTGGTTAGATCAACGGGCTCAGCGGGTAGGAATCAATGGCTCGATGTCTGGTTGGCAACCAGTAATGAGTGGAGTGCCCCAGGGGTCGGTCCTGGGGCTGGTTCTATTCAACA